>JAQFZG010003219.1:0-14167 GCA_034695465.1 Entomobrya nicoleti | reverse complement strand
GTAGGCATGCAACTGGATGAATAATGACTCTGAAGGTAGCATAAACCAACGAAGTTTTTGTAAAATGTCTCCTTTTTGAAATGAATTGAGAAATGTGGGGTCATGTCGTGTCATTGTGGCTATATTTTTTCCACGTGAAATCAAAGAAATTAAATCCCTGGCTTGTTTTAAGATGTTAACAGGGTCAAAAGTTTTTGACGAATTAATAGTGTCAAAATTATGAAAGGGAGATGACCTGGTTAATATATCGTCGAATGAAGACAGTGATTTGACCACAGGCTGAAAAAATAATAATTAGATTGAAAACTAAATTAGAAAAGATGTTTAGATTTAAAAAATATATATACTCTCGATAAATATCGAAAATACCCGAAAGCCCTCTTTATAAACGAATGACCCAGTTATCTTATCCATCTTGTAAAGTGGAAGCAGTTTCCATCCATCCTTAGCAATTAGCTTGACTGCCTCAATTACAAATTCGACTTCCACCGGAGAAGAATGATAGCTTAAGGAAATCCTGGCGAATCCAGGCTTTAGCCCGTTTGCCAAACTACTTTCACTTTTTAACACGGTTTCATATAAGCTTGCAAGGTTATCGTCGATTCCCAATAGGGTTTGTGCATAAGGCCCTGCACACATGCATCCTCCTCTACACTGTATTCCAAATAGATCATTGAGTAGAGCTACCACAAAGCTATGATGAAGAAAGTAGCCCGAATCAAGATGTTCGATAAGGAAAGAAATGCATGGCAAGCGGAGATCATCAGTGGAGCCAAGTATGTGTATTTCTGGAAGTTTAGCCCATTCATAAAGCATTCGTCTTTTTAAAAAAGTACAAAAAAAATGTTTAATTTTATTTCAAATTTTTGTAAATAAAACTGTACTGGTTATGTTTTGAGCTTACCGACAAAATTGGTTTTCCAATTCGACAATATTTTGAATTCCAACCATATTCTGTAAACGAAATACAAGCCCAAGTCGAATTGATCCAATAATGTCAGGAGTTCCACCTTCTTCCCTTTCATAAATATTGTCAAGGTACTGATGACCCCGTCTTGTTGTAAACTGTACAGTTCCTCCGCCCATTGCATGGGGAACCGGATTTTGCAGAATGTGCTTTTTTACAACCAGAACTCCTGCACAATTAAATAATTAACATATAAAGTATATTAATGTAAATTTTTTGTACGAAAATCAGTGGTTAAAAAATTTATTTGTAAATAAAATCAATATAATAACCTGGAGTTTGTGGACCTCCGAGAAACTTGTGTCCAGAGAAAAATAATGCGTCTTTAGAAGCACCAGTTCTTTTACTCCCATCGCTATTCGGGTTCATATTAATTTGAACATGGGGTGCAGTAGCAGCATAGTCCCAAAACGATAAAGCCCCAAATTCGTGTAATAGCTCGGTAATCTCAACATCATCTGTCACTGCACCAGTTACATTAGAACCTGCAGAGAAGCAGCCAACTACCAACCGGTTCTTTCGATCCAACCACTTTGAGGTCCACTTTTTCAGGTTGTCACGTAGGAACTTGGTGTCCACATGTCCAGTCTCCTTGTTAATTGGTACCTCGATTACCTTAAGAAACAAAAGTAGTACGACAAAACTACATAAAAAATTAAGTATAACAATTGTTTGAGTAAAACTTGAACTAGTTTTTTATGTTTAAACAATACATTTTGTTTAATGTAATTTTTACAGGATTTTTCAATAAAATTAGCTTACTTTTGAAGCAGCCTCTCTCCAAGGTAAAATATTCGAATGATGCTCAAACGGTCCTACAAACACGATTAACTTTCTCGATTTCGGATAGGAAATCGAATGAAGTAGCTTGTGCACAGCGAATGTGGCACCCGACCCACAAAATATCACTTCATCGCTATCCACTGCCCCAACAGACTGCCGTATAAGATCCCTTGCCTCGTTTCTATATTTTTTAAATAATCTTTCCAATATTCGTCCGTCTCAACAAAACACATTCAACTTTACTTAAATTACTCAAAATACCGAAACATGGTGGTTTGCAAAGAGGTATTAGAAACAGTGGTATGCGTATTGGCATAGTGCGGGAGGACCTCATCCTGAATAAATTTTTCGATACTTTTCATTGGTTTTCCAGATGCAGTGTAGTCAACATATATGTCTGGAAAATTTAAATAAATTATTTGTTATGTTCTTAGACAGCTTATATGACTAATATTATCGTTATTATTCGAATTTACTTTAAAACTTACATTTTTTCCATCCAAAAGGTCCAACAAAACCAATACCATCATCACTAGCGCCAATACAAACTGTATCATCTAATCCTCCAAAAAAAATATTTATTTTCTTCCCATTTCCACGTTTACACTGTCTTACCTTCAAATTGGTGTCCTTTTTTATAACTAAATTGCTTTCAACCTCACTTCTATAACCAAACCGCGGAATTTCGGAAACTTTTTATCGATTCGCCCCTGAAGTGCTTTTGTTATTCACCAGGAACATTTTTTTTCCTCCACTTTGAGAACTACCTTTTCGCTAATCTTGATCTTTGAAGAATAACCTGCTGCAAGAAAATTTTCATCTTTTATATCCAAGCTCATTGTCACTGTTGCTATGACAAAAAATAATACTAAATGGAAGCAGGTAGAATATTCGCAAATTAATAAAAACGAACACATTTTGCATAATAATGGGAACACACCAACGTCACTGAATAAATATTTCTTATACAGTATTATATACTGTACAAAATATACAAGAACTAATCAAAAGGTTCACTTCACTTCATTACCTGCCTAAATGATAGGTCAAGCGGTCTAAATATGTAAATCCCAAAAAGGATTCTGTATTCGTGTATTATGTGACAGCATGTGTTATACTTACGTTTACAATAATTGCACACATATAACCAGTTTCGTTGTTACCATTGTCACCTGTTGTTCAATTGAAAATTTATCATATTTTTTTATAATCATATTTGCATACAGTATATACTGTTTAATATTTTGTGGTGGTGTCATGTCACATTTTGCGTTATATTTGTTAGAATGGGTTTTTTCTCAGGTTTTGTACACAAAGCTATCTATTTTTTGTGACAACTTGTCGCAATTTTTTGTTATTGACCAAGTCCTAATAAATATCATATGCTAATTATTAGGAGCACAGTTGTGCTTATCAGTACAAGTAACAAGAGATAAAAATCAATGATAATCTACAAAATGATGGCACTAATAGTAAGTTATGGAAATCTAAGAGAATGTTTTGTTTTTTGAGTTAATGCATTTGTTGCCCTTCACATAAAAAATACACGGTTTGATCGCAAATATAACAAAGTTGTGAAAGATAAAGTAAATCGGAACATTTGTACAACTGTCAAATAAAACACTATACATTCTTGAGTTATCGTGCAGACATAAAGACGTACAGACAAACAGCGTGAAGTCTAAAAACAGATTTTGCTACTTCATATATTTCTTAGCCAACTAGTTCCTTTATATGCAAATTAACAAGAAAACCACACAAGTTGAACCGATAAAAACCTACTTAAAATAATAAATAAATCAAGGGACAAATGACAAGTGCTTAACTAGTAACATTATAGTAAAAACCATTTGTTGGCATACACCTCCAAAAAACAAGTGTTTATGTAACTATTCAAAAATAAATTTTTCGTTGAATTTGAATATGTAAAAATTCAGTAGCTAGCAGCAATCAATATTTAAAAAAACATGACAACGGAATTTCCTTATATAAGTGTTCTTTCTACTTTTTTTATGATGAACCATCACCCAACAATTTCCCTGGTTGATTGAAGGGACAACCTAAGTAATAAATATCTACCTTTTGTGCAACTTTTTCGTATTGATAAATTAGTAAACATCAAAAAGTTTGCACGTACGCAGAAACTTAAAATCATAGAAGCTAACCAAACTAGACACTTCCACGTCCACTATGTGTTTTAATTAATTTAAACACAAATAAAATGCAAATTTTTAACATAAACAGTACACGATGAAGAAGATGCAGTATGTTTGACATACAAGTGACATAACCATTCTCAATATATTTTTCTCTAAAAACAAGTTTCGTTACTGACCTGCCGTGAAATTTGTGCATCTAAATTGCACAGTAAACAGGCATGGGTTTTTCCATTGAATGCACATCTATAATTTATCAAAGCCAATTAAAATAAAATCTCAACGTTTTTGTTCATCATTATTCTCCAAAATTTTGACAATGGTCCCAACACTGTTGTCGAATAGTCCAGACTGCATATTTCTCACAAATGGCTCAGAGTACGCCTCAAAGTCAAGATGAGGAAATCTCTCGAAGAATTTTAGAGCTCCTCCGTTTTCTGCAATCATCACATGTCCCACAGCATGATGATTTGCTAAAGTTTTTACTGCAATTTTGGCATCTTCTAGGTTCAGTCGTTGTTCTGGATCTTAAATCGAGTAGCCTTTGCCCACCACAAGCTTTTCATGGACAATCATATTTTCATCGGCGTAATAGCATTTTGGTTAGAAGTCAATAAAGTTGGGTTGTCTTTGAAAATATCAATTACAAAAAATGTTGAATTAAATATTAATAAAAGTTGACATTTTTTTTGAATGGTCCCTTTACCCTTTCCATTTATACAGTTCCTGGACCGCTCTCACATTACTGAATAAAGAGGTGGACTCCTTCTAAAAAGCTTTAAGTAGAATTAACAATTTAATATGTGAGGGATTATCAGTTTTCCCTTTGATAAATGAGCAGAGTGGGACCTTATTCAAGTCATCTTGAAATTTCACTGTGATATATTGCGATTCACTAGCAAATTCTTCGCCTTTGGAACCCGAGTCGTTTATGTTAACCTCGGATACTGTATCGGTAATTCCATTAGATGTCAAATTTGGCTAAATTTTTTCACTCAGTTTGTTCGTTTTAATAAATGTGTTGCTATGCATAGCAAAACTATTCCCATGGTGCGGTATATTGATTTTTCTGATGGGACTTTTTAGTAGTTCCCAATTTAGAATACTAAAAGCAGATCTATGATACGTTCAACACAAAATAGCTGAAAAATTGGTGGTGTGATTTTTTCAATAAAATTTGACAACCCAAACCTAATTTTGGTTTCCTGACAAGATTCAAGATAACATTGAAAATATTTTTGCTCTCGTCGAGATCTTCCATTGTAAATATTTTTTACCAATTGTTTAAGCTTTAACAATGAAATCTTTGATGTTTTGTTAACATCCCCAGCAAAGCCGTAAACGATCAAGTTAATGAGAACCGTTTGAAAGGTGAGTACTGCGAAAAACAATGTTACCAGAAACGGGAGCGACTCTGGTCGAATAAGTGCAACAGCCGAAATCACTTGTGCAATGCCACTAGCTATTAAAAGAAAGAAAAACAGTGACCGCATTGCGTCATTACACAATTCCGCCAACAAGTGAATTTCTCGCAAAGGAACCATTGTAAAATTGTCAAATTGGCTATTGTCCATTTTTTCCAGGGCAAATTCTTTTCTTTGAAGTTTACACCAAATTATCCTACAAAATGAGTAGAATCGTTTTTAAAAACAAAATTTGCAAACAAATTTGCTTTTTGATTTTTATGCAAACTTACGCGTGCGCCTTCTCCTGAGAATGGTTCATCGATGGTACCCCAATAAGCACATCTGCTACCAATGTATATCCTTTTACAGCTATAATTGTCCACATGATATAGTTTAACGTTAGGGATACTCCATTTCGAAATATATTGAAATAAATATCTTGGCATTCTGTCAATTCGAATACAAGATCTAATGCCCAAGCTGTATTTAACGGTATGGAAGGATTTACGGCACAAGCAATGGTCATTGCGAATGAATATATGTATTTTGCAAATAAATATGTTGATAGCAAAACCACCTTTGCAATTCGTAATTTTACGGAACATTTGGACGAATTATCTAAAAAATACAGTTAAAGACGGATTTATTTTTAAAAACTTGGAATAAAAAATTGATAAAATGTTAAGCATACCTTTACAGTATTTCTTTTCGATCCCAATGGCCCCATTTAGAAATGACAGGAAATCATCCGGAAATTTTCCTCTTATTCTGTAATATTCAGAAGCTATCAAAGTGATAGCAGTCATCATAATGCTTATGTTTGTGTCCACGATTATATGAGCGATGTTGGCTCCATCTGTATGTATACTGGATGACTTCAACTTGATTACGCGAATGAAAAAAGTGAACGAAGTTAATAAAAGTAAAATCGAGCGAATCTTAAATCCATTGGTAGCATTACGTTTGTCAACGATTGCGAATTTTTTCTTTTTGGGGACGAATGTAAATAGCTGACAGGAAATCAGTGGTGACATTACATATGCCTGGATTAGAATTTGGAGAAAATTCTAGGTGACAATCATTTCTAAAAATGAGTTGGGGAAGCTTTCGTGGCAAGTTTAATTTTTGCAGAATTTGGGAGACGGGAATACAGCCGCATTGACACATAAACTGTTATGACAATGAAGACGTGGTTTTAAACAAAATTGTTGACAATTTTGTCTCTAAATTGTTTACCTAAGCATTCTTGTCCTTAATGAAGAAAACTTGTGATGTTATTTTAAAACTGTTTTAAAAGTTGAAACAAAATTAAATGTTTTTGATTAGAATTCAACACAAGAAAATATCATAACATTACACATAGGTAATTCTGTGTTTAAGTGCGTACATACTTCATCTTTTTACGTAGTTAACCCAGAAATTATAGTGGGAATAAAAGGACTTTTAAATATATGGCATTCACAAATGAAAACCATCATCCGAAGCAGCTACGGTATCTAGCGACTGTGGAGTTTCATTTCTTATAACTGAAACAAATCAGATTCGAATTTCCAAATTATGTGTGTAAACAGTTATTGGTATCATAAGTATAACATTAAGGCATGTAATTGTACAAGTGTGCCAAATTATTGGGTTGATTTTGTAATTAAAAAACCCGCTTTACTTTAGAATTTAATAATTTTATTTAAATTTTGAGAACCAGAAGCCTGAAATTTAATAATTGTTAAGTACTAATTAAACTGAAGAATGCCTTTATTCTGTTCTCAACTATGTTCGTATAAGTATACAGATGGTTTACAGATATTACAGAGGCGTTACAGATATAACAGTAATATATTTTCTATTAGCTGAAATATAATTAACATATTAAATCAATGGAAAATCGGATAAAAGCTGGTTTTTGAACCTTTTGGAATTCAAACAGGAAAAGGAGAAAATTCTATTTGTAAAACAAATAGAATATACCTATTACGCATTCCCCATTAATTGGACGACGTACGAAGACCCGTAATGGCTTATTTTTTGACAAATTCTGACACTGTTTGGAAAACAACATAAAACAAATATTTACTAACTAGAAAATGTCGCTACAGAAACTCTATACCGAATGGTTATATTTATGTAACCTTTAATTTTGCAAGTTTTAATTAGATTTCGATTTTAAAATGCCAATTTCATGTAATGTAGTCTATAGTCGACTTTTGGTTTTCGTATCAATTTTTTGGTTTGTTTTTACAAAATACGATTTGTGTTCGTCTTGCATTGAGTTTTCTTCGAGTTCAACCATACAATGACCAGTATAGTAGAAAGTGCCAATACAATAATCTATTAAGTGCAACCAATAAGTTATAAACTTAAACAAGCAATTTTATTTCCCCAAAAAAACAGAGTCAAGTTCTTTATTACCAAAATTTTACAGACAGTTACTTTAATTAAATCCACCTCTTGCTAAAAGCAAAGATTTACTACTTCAAACAGTGTTAATTGTCAACATTATTTGTCTTTGTACCTTAAACGCAATAAAAAGAATCCGGAAAATTCCTTTAAATGTCTACACTCCACTTAATATACATAGCTTTCTTTAACAGTTAAGCAGTTACTGTATTTTTACCTGAAGAATCGACGTCATTGCACGTTTTTTGGTTTGAAAGGTGTAAATGGCGTTTCTGATTTAATATTATTAGGCTGGTGAGCATTGCACTGAATACTTAAAGACTCAGATGGTAGCATAAACCAACGAAGTTTTTCTATGTTGACTGGCTTTTTAAATGAGCTGAAAAGTAATGACTCATAGTTTTTCATTGAAACCAACGAAGACAAGTCCTTTCTCTCTGAAATCGAAGACATAACATGTCCGGCTTCTTTCAAAACGTTGTCAGGTTCAAATAGTTTTGATGTCGTAGCGTTACCCACCTTATTTTGGTAACCTGATCTTGTAAACATCTCGTCAAATAAAGAGAGGGATTTGACAGTTGGCTGAAAAAAAATCAAATGAAAAATAATTTGAAAATAGAACAGTTTCCCATTTTATTTTCACCGTTTATTTTAGACAATACCTGAAAATCCCCTTTAAAAACGAACGATCCAGTTTCCTCATTGATCTTGTAAAGTGGGAGCATTTTCCATCCGTGTTTAGCAACCAGTTTAACTGCCTCAATAACAAATTCGATTTCCACCGCAGGAGAATAATAGTTGAAAGAAATGCTCACGAATCCAGGTTCCAATATATTTCCCAATTTACTTTCATTACTTAAGCTTGTATACAAGCTCGCAAGTTTATCGTCGATTCCCAGTAAATATTGTACATGCGATTCTTCCGAAAAGTTTCCCCATTCACACTGTATTCCGAACAAGTCGTTGAGAAGGGCCACCACAAAGTTATGATGAAGAAAATAACTCGACTCCACATGTTCGATTAAAAAGGAAATGCAGGGCAAGCTATTGTTGTCCTTTGAGCCAAGAATATGTATTTCAGATAATTTATCCCAGTCATCAAGCATTCGACTTTAAAAAAATAGAACCAAAATAGTTATAATTTAAAACGATAATATAAACTCATTTCTGTTTGCCTTACCGACACAATTGTTGTTCGAATTCGATTATATTTCGAATTCCAACTTTGTTCCGTTCTCGAAATACTAACCCAAGCCTAATTGATCCCACAATGTAAGGACTATCCTCTTCCTCGCTATCAAATAAGCTGTCAACATTTTGATGTCCCGGTCTTGCACAGGCAACTGTCTTTTTTATAACACGTTTTTTCACAACCAGTACACCTGAATAATTACCATATATTTAATACAACAGCAACTCAATTTTATATCCAGTACGGTGGTGACAAGACAATTTATATTCAAAGTCAAACCTGGAGTTTGTGCTCCACCAACAAACTTGTCCCCAGAGAAAAAAATTGCATCTTTGGAAGCCCCACCAAAATCTTGAGTAGCTCTCTGATTCATATTAATTCGAACATGTAGTGCAGCAGCATCATAGTCCCAGAATGCCAGAGCTCCAAATTCATGTAATATTTTTGTAATTTCAATGTCATCTGTGACAGCTCTAGTTACACAAGAACCGGCAGAAAAGCAGCCTATAACCAACTGGTCAGTTCTGGTTGACCACTTTGTTCTAATCTTTTCCAGATTACTGCGGAGAAAAATTGTGTCAACTTGTCCAGTTTCCTTGTTTATGGGTACCTCGATAACCTTTAATATATCAATATAAATTAAAGTGGGAAAAATATTAAATAGAAATTACACTTGAAATGATTATTTTTTTTATAGTATTTAAAGCTTTGTTTACTAAATCAGTTCACCTTCGAAGCAGCTCCTCTAAAAGGTAAAAAATTTGAGTGATGCTCAAACGGTCCAATAAATACAATCAGCTTTTTTGATTTTCGATGAGTAATCAAATGGAGCAGTTTGTTAGCAGCGGATATTGCACCAGATCCACAAAATATCACTTCATCATCGCTCTCCGTCCCTCCAACAGACTGACGTATGATATTTCTTGCCTCGTTTCTATAGACGAATAAAATTGTAAAAAAAAATGTTTGGCTATTAATGTTAATTTTTATGCAACTATACTTAATATATTATCGTCAAATACCGAAAGAAAGTAGTTTGGGAAGAGGTGTTAGACGCAGCTGTTTGTGCTACTGCAAAATGTGGGAGGACATCCTCTTGGATAAAATGTTCGATATTTTTCAATGATTTCCCTGATCCGGAATTGTCAGCGAAAACATCTGTAAAATAAATTTAAAATGCACAAATATATTTTTAATGTAGTTTAAACAGCTGGTTTAAACCCAAGCCCAATATTTTAATACTATTGATTAAATTCATGTAACTATTGTGATTTTCCCTGTAAACTTACAATTTTTCCATCCAAACGGTCCAACAAAGCCAGCATTGCCACCAGTATCTTCATTGCCATCATTAAGTCTTAGACTTGTTACGGAAATGTCGTTCACTTGATTACACTGATTTATATTTTCTTCCATATTTTTCCCAAAATTCTGGTCGTGACCAACCGGTAGACGGTTATAAAAAATGTGTTTGATTTACACCAAAAGGGTTTCTGGTATTAAGGTGGAACATTATTGGCTTTGAAGTCTTTTTTGTGACTGTCACATGAAGAGAATGACTATAGTCTGGAAAATTGTTGTCTTATATGTACATATGAGCATGTTGCATTTTTATAATGGTACTTGTTGAGAACTTTTTTATCACATTTTTTTATCACTCGGTCTGCTCTCTGCTTGATATTCCATAGGCTTACATAACCAGTTTCATTGTTACCAATGCACTGTACATTCGTTACCAATGTAATGTGGTCTTGTAGACTGCTTCGGTATTCTCAAATTGGTTTAGCATTGGTAGAAGAAGAGTGATGCATTTTGTGCTGCTCGAAGTCGTAATATTTTTTTTGTTGAGTAAGTTAATAAATGGTACAAGTAACAAAAATACAAGTGGGATTGTACATTGATGGTACAGTCATAATGTAAATTATGTGAATATTTTAAGAGGACGTTGTTTAAAAACAGAAAGTTGTTACACGTGTCATTTTTTTCAAATTGCTACTTAGCATACCAGTTCTGTTTTTACAAAATTACTGGAAATGCAACGATTTGACTTTTAGAAATTTAAATAAACCCGCTGTAATAGCGATCATAACGACGGAGCTGAATTAATACGACACATGATATTGATGAACCCTGTCGTTTACAAATGAAAAGCGCTTTCGATTGATATGTCACATGACATGCGTTTGAAATTGTAAACATTGACCCCGATTTCTGACCCCACAAGGTCATCGCGACCAAAAGTGGCTTATGATTTGGGATCTACTTGACAAGAGCTTTTGATTGCACTGTTTAAATTTTGCTCTATGACTAAGTTAAGAACTTTGACCTTGAAATTTGACCCAGGGGGCTGAAAATACATTAGGGTTCTTGTCCTTGACCGTGGTGACCTACATAAAAAAATTGAATGAAATCGATGAAACGCTTTCTTGAGTTATCTTGGTCACAGACAGACAGACAAATATGATAAAGTCAATACATCGCCGAGCTTCGCTTTCAGCTCCGTAATAAATGGTACAAGTAACAAATACAAGTGGAATTGTACATTGTTGGTACATGCATACTAAATTATGTGAATGTTTTAGAGAACGTTGTTTAAAAAAAATGGTACACGTGCAATTTTTTTTCAAATTGCTACTTAGCATACCAGTATTTTTTTTACAAAAATAACTATAAAAAATGAAAAGAAAGAAAACACTTTCTAGTGGAAACCGGAATAAAAAAACTTGTCTGCTGTCCACGCAGTTGTCTAGTGTAACAGTGAACTGAAAATAAATCAAACGTCTGACTGAATCACAGTGGCAGAGGTTCATATGTCCCTAAAATTTACACGCACATAAATATTTATAATCATTTGTAAGCTGAGTTGGCAGTTTTAAACTCAAGTTTTGTATGGCTATTAATAAATCATAAATGTGTGTTTATTTACATTATCCGGGAAATAAGATTTATTTATTCGGTTGAGGTGTCTTTACAAAATTTGCAAGTGTGCGAAAAATTTAATTTTGTTGAATTTGTAAATAAAAATCCTTTAATTAACTTCGTTTTTATGAATAATCCGGTAAATTCGATACGAAAGGCTAACTTTTCTCCTAATCTTTTCATTTATATTATAAATTGTTCTAAATGTGGGTCCTGCGTTGTTATTTCTATCAACAAAACCTAAAGATATAATATCATCACTTGTTTTCACAGTAATTGGTATAATTGGTCAAGCAGATTCAATTTTATTTGTTGGGTATTCATAACACTACAGAAATAACGACTCTTTTGGCGTTTGACCCAGGGGGATGAAAATCAATAGGGGGTTTCCCTGGACTACAGTGGCCTCCATGCCAAATTCGAGCGAAATCGGACAACGCATTTTTGAGTTACCGTGCTTACGGACGTGTTATAAATTTAAACCTTTAGAATAACTTTCTGAAATGATTTCTACTGAAAACCGGAATAAATAAACAAACTCGTCTGTTGTCCACTCTGTTGGCTATTGTATCATTGAACCGAAAAAAAAACTTCTGAGTGAATCACTGCGGCAGATAAATTTTATGCATCTACAATTTACACGTGCAAATTTATAATCATTTTTAAGTTGACTTGGTAATTTTAAAGTAAAGCTCAAACCGGATTATAAATGCTCCCTAATAAACTAGTTTGGCTTCTAATAAATCATGAATGTGTTTATTTAAGTCACCCGGAGAAATAAAATATTTTATTTAATTGAAAAGTGTTTTTACAAATTTACAAGTGTACCAAAGCAAAGATGTGTTGATTTTGTAATAAAAAAATCCTTGACTTTTATAAGTATTTAATTAATTTCATAGTAATGTTCAGAGAACCTAAAAAAATGTTAGTGCAAATTGTAAAAATGTTATAAATAAACAATAAAATGAAATTTTTAGATTTTATTCTGAGAAAAATGCCACATTTTTCATTCATTTCACCCAATTACTACATTTTTAGGGTATAAACCCTTCTCTAATTATCATTACAGAGCGTTCGTTACCATTATATCAAGTATAAATATTTTCTTCCAAACCACTTGAGTAAATCATTCTCCTCTCGACATCCTTTCCCTGATCGTTTTTCCTTGTCTTCCAAACCCTGTAAATTTGATAGGGAACACTACCTTTTCTCCAATGTCCTTCAGTCTTTTTACCAGTGGTTCCAAATGTGTAACCTGAGTTGTTATTTCTATCAACAAAACGTAAAGAATCAATATCATCACTTGTTTTCAAAGCAATCGGTGTAAAGGGTCTAGCAGATTCGATTAAATTTGGAGGATGATCATAACACTGAAGAAATAATGACTCGGATGGTAGCATAAACCAGCGAAGTTTTTTTAAACGGTCAGGTTCCTTAAGAAAATTGCTAAATAAATAGTTATTGATGTGGGAAATAGTAGCCATAAAATGTTCAGCTTCTTTTAGGATCTGGATGGAGTCAAATATTCCAGATGGGATTCCAGTTCCGTTTAAAATATGCGTGGATGGTAGTCTGGAGTCGTAAAATGAGTACAGTGACGCCACAGCAGGCTGAAAAATTCAAATAAATTGTTTAACAAATTAAAAATATTATAGGTTATTATTAAATAGCGATACTACCTTAAAGCCACCCTTAAAAACAAACGAACCACTTTCCTTATCAATCCTGTAAAGTGGAAGCAGTTTCCAGCCATACTTGGCAATCAGCTTCACTGCCTCAATCACAAACTCGATTTGTTCGGTGGAAGAATGATAGCTCAGAGAAATTCGTACGAATCCAGTTTTCATCAAACTTGCCAAACCTCTGTCAGTTTTTAAACTTGTTTCATATAGGCTCGCTAGCTTATCATCGATTCCCAGTAAGGTTAGTGCATAAGGTCCGGCACACATACATCCTCCGCGACACTGTATTCCAAAGAGGTCATTGAGTAGGGCAACTACAAAGCTGTGATGAATAAAGTAGCCAGTCTCAAGATGCTCGATTAGGAAAGAAATGCAGGGTAAGCAGATGTTGGATTTGGAGCCAAGAATGTGTATCTCGGGAAGTTTAGACCATTCATTAAGGATTCGACTTTTAAAAAAAGTGCATAAAATTAGTGTATACATTTATCTTTCACAATGCATAAATTGTGTTGAATATTTTCAGCTTACCGACAAAATTGACTTTCCAACTCGACTATATTTTGAATTCCAACCATATCCCGCAGAAGAAACACCAGTCCAAGTCGAATTGACCCCACAATGTCAGGAGTACCACCTTCCTCCCTATCATGAATGGGGTCAAGATAATG
>JAQFZG010003218.1:0-14169 GCA_034695465.1 Entomobrya nicoleti | reverse complement strand
CGTAGTTGCTTTGCCATACATTCTTTTTCCAGAGATGCATTTGCCAAAGAAAATAATAAAAATAAGTAGCGTACTTAAGTACTTATATTCCGAATCGGGTACTTGAGATATCTGCGGTGAAATAAAAAAGAAAATCATGACTTCGTTTTCATCTCTACTCACTCACTACACAACTGTCTAACAATTCAATATGAATAGCAACATTTTCAAACCGCCGTCTTGCCATATTCTCATATAAATACCATCTTCGCAAACCGTAACCTTGTCTTTTCCTTATTGTTATCGTCTGTTGTGAAGCAAAATGCACAAAGAACAGAAATTCGAATATGTGTCTGTCGTAGTTTACGCACACGAAGAATTTGATGGAAAAGTGGCGATGATGACGATGATGAACATACAATATATTGGGCGTAATGCTTTAGCCCCTTCATTCATTCTCTGATGAAGAGGATGTCAGTGGTGGTGGCAAGGCAATGATGATCTTCACATTGACGATGATGATGGTTATCATCTATGTCGATCACGTTTACAAATCTCATGTATAACATTAGAATGAGTTTCTATCATCTCTTCTTGTCTCACATCAGCAGCAAGTGTGCTGCTTGAGAATGATGATGACGTTATGTTATATAAGACGTTCAATTTTCTTTATATAACCGTATAGTATACAAAAATATATTCATTCATTGCAACATATTGCAAGTCTTTGCCACTTCTTCGTTTTCCGCTACTTTCAGCTTCAGCGAAAACGACAGTGATGTGTTTCACATTGAATAAGTAGAGTGAAAACTCCTACTTCATATTAAGCTTGCTTGGTTTGACGTGATGATGATAATGATAATAGTGTAGAGTAGAAAGTGTAAAACGAGAAATGGGGAAGCACTGCAAGGAAAGTGAAAGTTTTTCTCTCTAATTTTTTGTGCTACCTGTTTTCAGTTTAAAAAGGTAATGTTTTCAGCTTCTTGTTTGCCACTCGAATTTGAAGGTACAAAAATGTAAAGTTGAATGATGTACACGAACCATAAAAAGACGATGACTGGAAGTTTTCGTGTTTATTTTTCAAAAGGCTATTCATTGCTAGTCTAAAGATTTTGTCAAGGCCATCGATAACAAAACTATAAAAAAAATCATTTCTGTTACCACTTGTCGATATTATAAATGAATAAGCACACTTGAGAAAGAAAAAGATTCTACTTTTCAAGATAAGAACTTCAAAATACTATACGATGAGTTATAGTTTTATGATGAATTGTATAATTCGCTGGTTTGAAATTAAAGGAAACGTGTGTACAGTTAATACATGAAAATATAAATTAACTCAGTATAAGAAAATTGACTATAAAACTGACTCGCTCCGTTTTTTATGTGACACTCTTGAAACCTAATTTTGTACGTGTTAATTTAGTTGGAAGTAAGTTAGTTGGTGGTAGGATGAGGTGCGCATGCAGGTTCCGAATTGGATTTGGCAACACTACACATGCAGGGTATGATAAATATGTACATCATATCCAAAAGCTGTTTCAACGGAAGGTTCGTTTGGAGACTTTTATTTTATTTTGTCTAGTTATTACACTCGACTCACTACTTGTAAAGTTTATTTGCTGCTACCATTGCATTGCTCTCTGTTGTTGGTTAATGATAATAATATGTTGTAAGCCTCCATAGTCCTGAGAATGGTAGGCTATAAAAGGTAAGTACTCCAAAGTGTGAGCTATACCACCGTGGTATGTTTTAATTAGTTTGCTCAGAAACATGATGAAAGCAATGGTGATGACGAGTATAATTAAATTAAATCAAAATGAAAAAGTGATTATAAAAGTTAAAGTACGTGGTGCTTATGTAAATATAAAAGACATACATGTACATATTTATACACTTTAGTCAACAGAGAAAGCATTCCGACGACATTTGGAAAGAAGAGAAAATGGCAAAAATAAAAATCAGAAAGTAAAGACGTAACTAACGGGCATACTACAAAAAAACATCATGCACGAGTCGTGGGTGGCAAAAGTAAAGTGAACTACTAGGTTTATAATATGTTTACTTATTTTGTTTGGTCTTGTTGTACCGCCACACCACCACAGTTCTCATTCTCATATCATCATTCACTATCACCTCCCAACATTATATAGCTTTCCTGAAACAAGCAAAGCAAGTAAAAGGGTTATTTCATCATGTCATATTATATAATATTATGCATACACTAGAGGCAAGGAAGCAACAGTCATAAAAAAAATTCAACAGTGGCAGTGAAAGTGAGTTACAAGGATATTTACTTTAGTAAGGCTTCTCTTTTTCTACTAACCAGTCAAACTCGCTGTTTGATGGTTGCTCCTCTGACACTCAACGTGTAGTCAACTTGCTTGGTTAGGTTTCTCTAACCCAAACTTTTTTTTCGTTGCGAATATCAAAATATTTGCTATCTTCAATGTTTCCTCTCCACCTCTCCCACTCCCACTCTCTTTCTCTCTCTCTAAACCGTCCTGTTTCAGTATATAATGTAATAATGAATGACATCTTGTGTATGTTGTATTTAGAATGTATATTTACATATTTTGCTGTTCTCTTCAAGCATGTATTATAACAACCATACATGCAAGAGTATGTGGGATGCGGATGCCTGCTATGCTACTGGAAAATGTAGTAACTGAAACTAGGAAAAAGACTTTTATGAGGTTCGTAATTCACCAAGAGAAATTGCATTGTCTCGTTTATAAAGTATGCAGTAGAAAAACTAAACGAGTGCCATCAACTACCTCAGCCCCCTCCATACACACAATAGGACACCCAGAGATTCCACAATGATGCTGACACTGCCACCACCACTTTCACTACGGTTTTGTAATGTGTAGTGTCGCATAGCGTAAAATTGTGTTGTACGTACATATAGGGCACACACACAGCAACATGATATTATGCAAACATAGCTATCTAACAAAAAAAGCAAAGACAAGGGTTGTTTTTTTCTTGATTTCTGTGCCCTGTGTATGTGTAGCTATTCAAGTCAGTTGCGTGCGCGTGGGTAAATATGTGCAAAAATACATCTTGGTCGAGTTACTGATCTTCCATGCCTTTTCACAACTGCATACAAGCAAAAAATGAATAAAAAACACAAGCTATCTACGCTCAACTGAAATTGTTTGATAGTATTTTATTTTTTCTATGCTGCAGACTGCGTCTACATGATTCAGGGATTCCCGTGTGCATTTCAAAAAAAGAACGACATTATGTCGTGTGGCACGGAACATTTCAGAAGGGAAAGAAATAGTGAGGTTACCAAACTTCCTAGTCTAGAGTCGACTTTTCTACCCATGATTTTCACTTGTTCCTACATATTATTTGCAGGGTTGGTGGTGCCATCATGTGTGTGTATCTTGTGTGCAAAGCCTACACTTTGTCACAGCTTTACATGGCAATTCCCTAAACATTTTTTCACGGATGAGCCGTTACAGTTCCATTATCTGATGGTATATAAGATTTGTGATATCGAATAGTATTAGAAAAACGAATATGTTATTCGCGGATAACGCGAGAAAGAGTGAAAGTAGGTGGCCTACTCACAGAAGCTATTATGATGATGACACTTCAGCGTAGGTAGATATCGTCAACAGGAAAATCGTCATCGTAAGAGGATAGCGTAGGGAAGAGAGAAAGTAGGTACAACAAGGGGGAAATACATTGTTGAGTGGCTCTTTATATTTTATCGGTCATGTGGTACTTGTGACTATTGGAAAAGTTGATTCTTATGACTACTCAAAAGAGTTGCATATTGTAGCAGTATTACCAGTGCGGAGAAAGTAAGTATATTAAATTCTGTACTGGCTACTTTTTTATGACATGACTCAGGATGACATATTGTAATTTGGTCCACGTTACGTTAATAATATTTATGCTGAAGGTATACTGAGCACATTTTTCTTTAGATTGGAACGTATTAGACTTCTCATTCTATTTCTATTTTTGAAGTGTTCATCTTGCTTACTTCCCCAAGTCGAGCTCTGTATATATGTGTGTTAGAAAATCCACTTTCACTGCATGCATGTCTAGTAGGTTTCTAGTATGTTGTTTTATATTCATGCGAAGGGATGAAGGGACCGGGACCACATTTCAGTACTATGTTTTCATTCAGAAGAACGCGTTTATGCTCTGGCTTCTAAAACACCATAAAAATGTGTCGTGTCATAATAATTTACCAACCAACACATACGATTTAATACATATTTATGTTCCAAATAAAATAGAAAAGGCCCACTCATTGTTTTTTCGTGAACCATTCTCATGGGCTTATTGCTTAGCCAGAAAAACTACTCTGTGCTACTGCCACTGCTCATGTTGAGAAGCAACGTAAGGAAAATACTAAAATTCGAAGACTTATCTTGAGATATGACTGATGATTTTAGAGATACAAAAGTGAAAGTATGTTGATATTGAAAAAAGTACTTAAGTGAGGGTGGAGAGACGAGAGCGACTGGAATGGAATATTAATGCAAATTTTCTGCAAGATAAACATGTGTGACGATGAACTTATATGGACAATGTTCTTTTAATCTTGTTCTCATCTACCAGCGCAGTATACCAACTAAAGTTGACTTAATAATTTTTAAGCTTAGTCAGTAGACAAGGTATTTTACTAGCAGGAAATTCTCCGCTTCTATCTCCATATCATACATTCATATGCTAGCTATGTTGGTGTGTGGGCCTATGTACACTCATGTTATCTCTAAATTCGATTCTTTACACTAATATTGTGCATATTTGTATTAACGTTCTTGAGAAGTTTTCAACTCGCTTATCAGTGAAGTTGCAATATTGACTACATTCGTGATGGTCTTTTGGCATGATGTGATGTGTTGCTAGTTCTCTTTGCTCCTGGAGCTGCTGATATCAGCCCCGACCAGAATGAAAGGGACGAGAAGGACTGGAGACGATGAAGGTTATTTGCTATTGCTAACACACTTTGCATTTCCACTTTCCACTGCGTTGTTTTACGTTATGGACAAAAAAAGTAGAAAAGAAGATAGAATGGTAAATGCGAGTATGTGCTTCCGGAGATAATAGCAATACTTGCAAAAAGAGCCGTCAGAGAGAAAAAAACTTGTGGAGCTTCAAGTTCGTAAAGCTGTCTACATTTTAGCTTGACTATATTGGATGGAATAGGATCAGGTCTATATATGTATCAGTTATTTTCCTAAATTAGAAGGCTCTACGTAAACACTGTTCTTTTTGAGTACGCACCAGTTTTACGATGTTATAACCAAATTTACTCCTATTACTTAACTTACTGTTACTGCTGCACACTTCCACTTGCTTTCCAAAAACGAGAAAAAACTCGTAAAATCAACGGAAAAAGTTGTGCTTTCCATTTAAGACGGGTTGACTACACCAACACCACCACCGTACAGCTATCTCTCTTTCTATCTCATTTTACCACTCTCCCAGTCTTGTGTACATTTTGCAATGACATGAAAATTCTTTCTCTCGCCTTCACAGCATCCATACATACAACTTTGGCATGCTGTTGCTCCTGATCCGGTTCTCATATTTTCCATTTTACTCTCATTTTGGTCGCACCTATAACATTTCTAGTTTGTCCGCTTATTTAGTGCGATGTTAGATGTATGTGTGGGTGGGGTACATTGGATGCGGAAGGAACCCGTTGTATGGATGGCTGGATAAATAGATGAATGTTTTGGCTGAGTGGTTAAACGTAAAGTGGTTTGGTTTATGAGAGGTTCATCTACTCAACTCGCAAAAGCAGCTACAAGTGAACATACAAACATACGAAGACAACCAATTATCCAAGTTTTTCCTCGTTTCTATCTTTTACTACCCTCCGTGACATTTTCATTGCCGTTACAATGCTACCACTGCTGACCACTGTGCTCTTTTTCTTTCCTTTTGATGTTCGCATTTTACTTCACAAGGCATTCTAGATCTCGTTGTTTGTTCATACTTTATGTGATGTGTGAGTTTATGACCATTTTATTAACTCTTACAGTAAAAAAATGATCGATACTACGAAAACATAGAACTTTTTTTGAAATGTATGTAGTTCATTTAGGAGTGAAAACAACTTTTTCATTTTATACCTTAATCCTTTGAACGTGCACTTTTTTTTTAAATAACATGCGCTCACCTCACAGAGAGTAGATTGTGAGGGTGGCTGATTGAGCCATCTGTTTTATATCGAATAGAAAACGAGTGAAAAAAATAGATCAAGAATATGGGTGGATAGTAGATTTGTCAGCTTTGGTTTTCTTTTGATTGTATCTGACAGGAACAGCTAACTTATGTGCTATCAAACAAAACCAAGTGGGAGGAGAGGAAAACGATTGAATAGTATGAAGCTTTTGAGCATTCTGGACTTTTCCCCCTTGTTTGCTTACAAAACACACAGACACAACAACAGCACAGCCCCGGAAATATGACGGATACAGATTAAAGTGCTAAGTAGAGCTGACATTAAAGGAGAAATGTGCTTTTTAGGCAATGTTGGGTTTTGATTAAAATGAGATGACAGATGGGTACCTGTAAAGCTTGCGCAAGTTTTGTAAATTAATAAAAAAACTAACAAGAAAGCTTCTTGTAAAAAAGTTATATTATTTAGAGAAGCGTAATAATACTTTTACATGCATAGTTATTCTCGAAGGTCTATTTAATATGTTTCTTTTTTAAATATATACCGAAACTATACTCTTTTGAAGTAATAATGGGAAATATAAAATAGTATGCCTGAAAAATTACATATAAAAAGGCTGCTGCTGTTTTGGCTTCTAAAACATGAAAATACGCAGCAGTACTTTTCCATATGTTATGTTAGTTTGTTGGAAAGTAAATTAAAAAATAGCAATCGCTATACACTATAAGGAATGGAAAACATAAGCCTTCATTACTAGTTTTAGCAAATTGAAAACATTGAACAATCTATGAAGTTTTATTGATTTGCGGTTATAATTTTAATTTATACCATAATATGCATACATTATTATGTATCTATTACATACTTTGAAGCAAAGGGCTCGTAATAGCTATAAGTACTTACTATTGTATTCAGTTCACTGACATGGAAAACTTCCTAACACGAAGGTCGGTAGACCCCACACATTACAGCTAGCACACCACCGCCTAAATACAACTGCTTAAGTCGTCTATCGTTCATTCTGTGGTCGCTTGCCAATATCTTCCTTTCTCTATTATTCCCCTTTCTGTACTTTATCATTTAAAGAAAGAAAGGACGAGAGGAAAAGAACAAAATAAAGTGTACAAAAACAAGGAAAGAAAAGAATTCAAGAATATAAAGAACTGGGAAGAAAAAGAAGCAGCGGCTTTGGTAGCACAGAGTCCAGAGAAAGCATTCTTGGGAAAACGCTATGCTCACAAGGAAGATCATGAATTTGAAAGGCACACAGAAACAAAAGAGAATGGCATATAAAAGATTTTGAGTGATACGATGCCAAGCATACAAAAAACCGGGGAAATAATAAAGGAGTTCTCTGCTTAATGAACTGTGATATCGAATACCAGGAATTCACTTCGATTTCTGATTTTTTCCTCAAAAATCCCTATGCAGTCCAACACATTTTTGATCATTTTTCTCTCGTGTTAGGAAGAAATACGTTTTGAGCAAGCATGATGGGAACAAAAATCCAAAGCCGCTTTCATGCAATTCCGGTGGTGGTGAATAAAAATAGGGTTAAACGAGCGTTCTTTGTGAGTGTGAGTGAGTATGCAGGGTGAAGCTTAACAGGTAAAATCCCTCGAACAGGTTCAGCAGTTATGAGTTTTTATTAAAAAAAAGAAGAATTACTATGAAGTTATTGTACATTTTTTATAGCTCCACTTGTAAGTTTCAATACGTATTCAAACCCTATCATTTGTTTACGGCAAAATACATATATCGAATAACGTTTAGTATTTTCAATACTCAAATGTGAAAAGTATTTTTGATGTGTGTGTAGAACCCTATAATCGTCTTAGCACTAATTAGGACAATTATACACACCACGTAGCAAGCTTTTCCATGTATTTTATGTTTCCATGTAGTTGTACGTATACAAAATGCATTAATCAAATTTTAAAGAGTTTCTTGGAAGTTGAATTGTAAGTTTTCAATAACTTGGTGTAAAAGTCACCGTTAATACTTGAGTTCATATGCATGTATACTTGTAGTAGATAAAAATTACGTACAAATAGTGGCAAAATCCTACTGAACAAAGGAATTGGTAGTATTAATTTCAAACAAAAATCTCCCTTCAATGAAATAATTCCATGAAGGTGGAGCTCACACTATATAAGATTGGTAATGGTAATTTGCTATATACGAGTCAATAACAACACATGCATAAATAGTGGTATGAAGTACTTCCATTTGCTGCCACGCACACGGCAACACCGACGACAATTTGTGTACGTGGAAAATAAATTGTCGGTGAAAATATAAATTATCCTTCTCGCTCATATCATGCAGCAATCACTCCATTTCTTGGTAAAGTGAAACTGATAGGATTATTTATAATGTAAGTGGCTTAAAACCAATTTCATTTTCCCAGCTGCTATTTTCTCCACTTTTATTAGTAACTTGACTCCACTCTACACTAGACAGAGTTATTACAGTACACCGACTTACTTTGTTTGTTGCATAATTAATTAGTCAATTTAATTGGTATGGTAGACAAGCTGTATACGTGTGTTGTATAAGCTTATCTACAATGTATATTGCCTATTAAAAGGTTTTATGTTTTTACGCAAGGTTATTGACTGAATCTAGTTGGTTTACTTTATTGAAAGGAGAAAGTGAAATGCGACGTACTTAAATTTGAATACTGAAAAGTTAATCGTTATCAGAGCAGCGTGCAAGTTGATGACTTGTTCGTTTCCCACTACACTACTAAAACCCGAAATAGGCTGGCATTGGCAAATGTCTCGAACAAAAAGAACAGTAAAATCCTCTTTTCATGAAATAAGCTCTTTATTCCAAACAAATAGTGCGTACATAAGTACCCCAATGCATGTGACTGCGCCAATAATGCGTAGGTTTCGTTGTAAATTTTCATATTAATACATATTGTATACCGTACTTCATGACATCATTACTACAACTCCTTCACTTTAGCAGCATAACACACATATTTAATTTTGTACTGTTGATGTAAGGTATATTTCAATTTGACTCAAAATCATGTCGTATACACTAAATCACATCGCCTATCCAATTTTCTCGTTGTTTGTCAGGGTATCAACATTCCAAACCAACCCTGATGAATACATGCAAACCTCCCGAGATTTTTTTTTAGCACTCTTGGGGTTTTCGCTGACAAGTCAACCTCAAAAACTCAACTTGAGAGAATAGAGTATGATATATTGTGACAAGGTTAAAAACCTGACTAGCGAACCATGTAGTGAACTACAACTTTATGTATAAACAGTGCAAAACAAATTGGTACAATGTGCTGTGGAGTTGTGAATGGATATAGCGTTTCAACCTGGATCACAAGTGGGTGCTGCTGCAAATGCCTCCTCTATTTCCCTAAAATAAAAACATATACAATGTGAATGATCTTAATGAAGAAGGAGAGAAACTGTTTAAAATTAAAGAAACATTTTTAGCAAAACATGTGGGAGTCACATCACATAGCAGACGTGTTATTTTTATCTAACCCAAATTGTGTTACAATTTTTGCCTAGAATTTTTTTTCGTAGGCGGGGGTATGTATATTGCTCAAATTTAATATTAAGTCTGTCTGTGTTAGTGAGTGTGTATATGTATGTTGCAGGTTATGTTCGTATAGAATAGAACAAAACTAACAAGCACATAAAGTGTCTCTTCTGTCTCCTTGTCTTCCTTTTTCTTACCGTCACAGTATAACTTTTCAACTTCAACTCTCAACAACCTCTTCATTTCGCCCTATCCTTGCTAAGTGTCGCCTTTCTCTCCAGCTAGATCTCTCAAAGCTTAGCTTTCACTTTAGCTTTTCCTTCTGTTTCCTTCCCTCTCCAGGGGCTTCAATTTGAGAGCGCTATGTAATGCAATACCACAAATCTAGTAAAACAGTTGATCTTGGCTTTTGCTAATGCAAGGAAAATGATACGTGTCTTTGTACATTCAATGAAAATGGGGCATCGTGCACTTGTTTACTATATTTTGTATATTATTTTTCAGCATAAGAGCGATGGAAAGCATTTGCCTTTTTTCTTTAATTGTTTCAAAAACGCAAAACGTGCAAAATTATTGCTATTGATTCTCAGAAGATGGAAAAGCCTCCTCGGTTTTTTTCTAAATGATTATTTTTTGTACAAATTTTGCTGCTGTTTTTCTTGTCATAAGTAGATAGATGCAGTCGGTTGGTGGAAAAGTAGAAAATTTATACACTGCATTATGTCATTTACCTTTGCAGCAACTTCATAATGTATCTGGTTGCTTTATGTGAGCACAGTACATGGGTGGAAAATAAAGTGTGTACGTTTCTTCCTACGTGTGAAGTAGCGAGGAAGAGAGCACATACGTGATGTTGCAAGGTCGAAGTCAAGTATCATATTGTGGAATTTTATTTGCCACTTTCAGAAATTACTAGGTTTTGCTCTTTGACACGTAAGTAAACTTTAGACGCGAAACACTTTGCTCTTTATCTAATACAGTGAATATTATTATAGCACAAGTGAGAGATGGAAAGGGGGAGAAGCTCAGAGTAAGTGTGAGCACGGCATTTTTGTGTGTGGATATGTATATACATGTGGGATGTGGGTATTTCTTGACACGAGCCAAAAAAATAATAAAGTGTGTGGAGATGGATCTCTCCTCGTCGTCTCGTCTTCTTTGAAGCAAGTAGTAGTAAAGTGGAGGATAGATGACAACTAAAAAAGATGGAAGTTTCTTGTGCTACACTAAAGTAACTTACTGCATACTTTTTAGCAGGTTCATATATTGTATAGGTACTTAAGTAAGTACGTAAACCAACTTTTATTTTATTTTTCTTTCTCTTTGAAAACGACTTCCTGAAGACAGCTTCCTTTTTCTTTTCTCCCTGCTTGTATCATAGATATGTACATTCTTTCTCCCTGGAAGTGCTTACTTGTTAGCTAGAATTTGTTCTCTTATGCTATAATGTGCGGGGCAGCTTGGGGTGGTTTATATCGTCGTGACTTCTTAAGGGGTATTTTATGTAGGTGGTGAAAAAGGAAGTGAAGTAATACATGAAATTATTATTATGCGCACAAAGTTGTCTAGTAGAAATGAGACGTCGAGACTAGTTAGAAAGTGCGTGGTAGGAAAAAGAAAATGACACTTTCTCCATCTGCCATTAAATTCAGTTGGGGTCCAGTATAAAGCGATGGTATGGGGCTAGTTTATTTAGTTTCATTAACGGAGATATATGTGTAAAAGTAGCAGATATACTAAGGTAAAAAATGCCAAAACATCGTAATCCACTTTCTATTAGTATCTTACGGAAGGGAATTACGGTACATTTTTAAATGATTGAAATCTAAATATTTTCTAACTTCTAAACCAGTGGAATGCTGTCTGAATACATTGAGATTTTGTTGTTGAAAAAGAATCAGATTCTTTCTGAATTATGCTATAAAAAGGTGTGCGTTTTTGCATAATGTCTACTTAAAATAATTTTATGTGATCGAAAAATTAATTTGGAAAATATTCAATGAAGAACATTTATCTTGTGGTAGTTTGCGTTGTCGTACATGAGTGATTCATGTAGTCAAAAGATGTTCCTTTTCGATTGAATACATTGAACTGTTGTACGAATAACATACATCTTTAGCCGTCCTACTAGTATTAAAACTATATAACCTTATGATTTTTGCCATATGTTAGTGGTGGTGGTGTTGAATTTGTAAGTGCACCAAATATATTTTCCCTTTTATAATGTTATTTCACTGGTGCTACCGCGGCCTCTCTCAAGAGACAGGTTTCCTTTTGTGTGTCTGGCTTCTGCTCTCATTTCTTATTTCCTTCAATTTGCAACTTTCACAAGCGAGACACTTTTATTTCGTTTGAAGTCAGCTGCTTCTCTTCTGCTCATGGTGATGGTGGTGAGCTGAGAATAATACTATACGCGTTAAGAAAAAAGCAAATATAGAACAAGGCGAACAACATAACCATTATAAACATACCTACTATGTACCCATTCAGTCTAGCTATTACCTTTTTGCAGTTTACTTGCTCGTTGGGCTTTCATTTCACTCACTCTTGACTCGTCTTGTCGTATTATATTACTTCTGTTATCATTATAACCACAGTATACACAAAAAAGTACTTCTATCTTTAACATATCTGCTTATATTGCTTACGTACATGATTATTACTTTATTATTACTTTTTTATATCACGCGCTGATGATGACGACGCTCACTAAGAGGGCAAAAAGTCAAAAACCCAGGAAAAAGAGAAAGTGGAGCCAGGAAGGCCAAAAGGATGGTGTCCAAGACATAACAAAAATATTATGCTTTGGTCTCAGCATATATCTTCTCTGTTTTATACAAAGGAAATATTATTTTTAGCTTTTCAAATAGGTTAGTCAGGATTTTCTCTACACTTTTTTTTCACTACTCAAGAAAAGTCTGTTGAATTTGTATTTGATAAAGTTTTTTTTGGTTTGGTCATAAAGCCAGCAATTTGCCTTGACTTTTCATCTTAACTCTTTTTTCAACCCGATAAAGTGAAAAAGTAATTATGTGTGACATCCTCTCCTTTTTTCCTTGTATGTGTGCATATAAATTGAAAGTACAAGATATTTGTATTATTATAATACAAACGCATATGCAAGCTTTGGGCAGCAAGTTTGTAGTTTTCTTTTCCCGTGAATTCTATGACCTGAGAAAAGAAAGAGAAGGAAGTAAGCTTGACTCTTAAGAAAGGAAAAGAAGCCAGATTAAAGATTTGACTTTTCCATGAATGTTATATATTCAATAGTAAATCTGCATATGTATGTATATGTATATAGTATGTTTTTCCGCCTGTTTTATTATTATCACAAACTAACGCAAATACAAGAAAGTTGGAGAGCATCAGTTTCCCTGCCTGTATAACATGAAATGCACGAGTTTTTTTTGAACTCTTACTCGACTTGTCTTTTTATATTTTACAGAATGTATGCAATCCAAACTACCAAAAACTTGTTTTTGTCTGGCTTGCTGTACGCTTTGATGGTGTACTGTGTTCATCTAATGGACATACGCATTTTTACTTTTTACCTCACCTTCAACGAAATTTGGTTTATACTCACTTACCTCTCGTATGTTCTGAGAATAATGATTCCTTTGGAAGATGCATTAAAAAATCAAAAATGTTCACTACAAGAAAAAATCTTTTCTCGAATAATTAATCTTCATGTTTCTTTGCAATTTAAGTGCTAAAATGGTGGTTTTCCTCAAAGACATTATTGCACATGTATGTATTCAAACTACTTAACCATAAACGAATGTTTTAAACTTGTGAATTCGAAGGTGCCCGTTGAAATTTGATTTAAATTTTTTTCTAAAACAGTAGCGTGAAATAATTGATTTAAAAAATCAAACGTGCAAGTTATAAGCCATCCCCATCAGTACAAATGAACTAATAAAAAAGATTCAAAGTAAGAGTTTAGTAATCGAATGCATAGCATGTTGTATATGTTTTTTACAAAGAATGATTTATATATTTTTATACACGCCACTATTCAAATCACTTACCTATTATAATGTACTTTAAATTTGCGTTCCAATCTTGGCCAACATGTAAAGGCAATATAAAATTTACTCAGGCAAAAAAGTCCTTGCGAATGAAGTGTTTTATACTTGAGTATGAACTATGCACTTTTCTTGGTCGTATTTACACGAATACATGACATACGTAAACACATCACATAAAGCATTAATATATGTATGAGGTAAAATTAGAAAAGGCCAATCTTCTTTCCTTCCGTTTTCCTTTCGCTGGCTCTGCTAACAAAAGGGAGAAAGAATAATGGAATAGCTAGTCAAATTGGAGAGGGGAAATAGGGGGCTGAACACTGCAATACTACACAATGCATGTCATGTTTTTTTCTTTGTAGTACAAAGTACAAACTACATCATAATAACCAGGTCATATTTATTTCCATTACACAGTTCAAACTGCTAGAAAATTTCCGTGGAAGTTGAGCCGAGCCGCTGCACTATTTATGTTTGATTCAATAT
>JAQFZG010003217.1:0-14170 GCA_034695465.1 Entomobrya nicoleti | reverse complement strand
GCTTCCGCCATAATTGATGAAATTAAAAAGGGAAATTCAGTAATCAATAGAATTTCTAACGCCAGCAACAACAACAACAACAAGAATAAAAATAATAATGTTTCATCTACTGCCCATGAACCGTTAAGACGTGGGAGTGGTGCCTCATGTGGTTATTACTTTGGGGAACGTCCTACCACTTTATTAAGTCGCCCCCAAGCCCACAATAACCACAATCACAGCAACTTTACTAGATTTCAGTTACCAGCCCTGGATTCCGAGAGTGAAATTGATGACCGTGAAATCAATGACATTTTTGAGTCCTTGCCAAAACGTTGCGCAAACCCTACAAAGGAAATGGAAGGTTCATCCACAACTCATAGTGGCACAAAAAATTCGTACACTGTAGAACCCCATACAAGTGAAGAGAAACCGTTTAAAGAAACCTCACCATCTTTAGATGATTCAGAAAATTATGATGATATTTTTGACATGATGGAAGATAATACAAACACAACCAATGTTTCGCCACCTCGATGTGAATCTAGAGTTACCCTTCGTGACTTTGTAAAAACACCTTGGAGGTCCATGTCAGCTTGTCTTCCAGCACAAGAGACCGCCCCACAAGATATTAACAGGGATAATTGTAGTTCACGAATGTCCGCTTTTCCTGTGCCAAGTAGAAGACCACCTGTTCCACAACGGTCAGTATCGTCATTTTCAAGACCGTTACAACCCCCTGCTGGAGTTTTTGGAGGAAGAAAAGTCCTACCAACACCTTGGACGAAGAATAACCCTACCCTGCAAATTGGAAAAGGAGCCGCCTTCTCCCGATCCAATGTAATTGTGTGCCCTTCGAAACTTTCTGCAGATGTTACGTATCTCAGGAGAGTTTAATTTTTATACCAATGCAAAATAAAATCATGAACACATGTTGTATAGTAATTTATCGTCATGTATGGGTATACCCATTGTTAGAGCTTCGCCAGTCATTTTTACCTTGCGCGTGATTGATATCATATTACTTATATAATGTGTAATTCTGTGGATTACAAATAAAGAAAATTTAAAATTCTTGCAAAAATTATTTTCGAGCTTAGAAATTTCCATTAAAAAAATAAAATTCTAAGAGTGGAGCTTGTCGCATAAATATTGATTTCATCTCACACTAAATTAAACCCTTTAAGTTCTAATTAAGAAAGATTCACTCTGGGGAGACCGTAAGATTTTCTTACATCATTTCATCATGATAGCATTTATTGATAATTATCCTTACATTAAATTGTCTACATACATATACAGTATCGTTGTCAAATCTTCTCAAAAATGCTAAATAAGATTACAATAATAATTCAGTAATACCAATAATAGTATTATACACAGACTGCATTTTTTTATCATTTTTATATAGTATGTACACAATATACACATCATCATTACATTTTTAAAGTATGGTACATGACATTAGCGAGAGGTCTACAACCATTTATTCTCTCATTTTTTAGGTTTTCTTATGCATTTTTTTCAGTTTACTCTCTTAGATTTTATTCCTGGTTAGTTTTAAGACTACAGTATTATATTACATATGCTGTTTGGTGATACAAAAATTGTTTATCCACCCACATATTACAAAATTCAACAAGATAAATGATTATATTTATAGTAGTAACAGTTTTACACTTTGTAGCTCGTGAAGTAGCAATCAAGTGCATGTGTTCCATCCAACCAATTATCACCTTACAAACTAGCTGTACTTACTGTAACCCTATTTTGGTAAGCTATACATGCATAATATAGATACAAGTCTTTACATTGTAAATACAATAAATTGATAATGATGATAATAATTATTACAAGCTATTTCGCATTCACATTTATACCATACATTATATCATTCATTTTACGAAAAAAAAAAGTTTTATAATCCGCTCTAGAGTAAAATACTTCGCAAATTTTTCTTTGTCCACCTAAATTTACTACACACTAATTAAATATGATATTCATTCCGTCATCCTCTCCGTATGTTAACTTTAGTAGTTGTCTGTTTGCAATTTCTTAAATTTGACTTTAATCAAATAAGTGGTAAGAAAGGTATGATTAAAATTAACAGCCATTTAATATGTTGCTCGATAATATATGCTCTTTATAAAAATGTAATGCATACTGAAATTTTTCCTCTTGTAAAAAGTAGATGAACAATATATTCGGAATACGAAAGATGTAATAATTAAAATGCTCATAAAAAACAGCATGTACATATATATCGGTCTATATAGTGGTGTGGACTGTGGACGTTGAAGAGTTTTTGTGTTTTTGAAACTTTGGAACACACATTTTACATTAAAAACATATATAATCACTTGATTTTGTGTAGCAATAAATACCAACCGACATTTTACACAGATGAGTGTATATTCTGCAAGATGAAAAAATACAAAGAAAAAGACACATAGCTAAGTAAATTTTTTAAATTATTTGGAAACTCACGAAAGTGCACATACACATTACATTTATATATTTTATCTATATAACAGTTTTATTTTCTAAAATTATCTAGTTAAAACCCTTATAACAACTACATGTTTTCTTTAATCTAAATCTAGCCTAATAATCTGGAGAGCAGACATATTTCTTGACATTTTAAAATCCATATATTCACATAAAAGTGCATGTTCGTCTTTGCAAGTAAATCCCCCACGAAAATACTTGCACAGACCCACATATACTTGTCAATTTTATTCAAGTAAACTATACTTTTTGGACTTTTCAATATTGGAAAATTGTGTGTATAATAGAAACATACGCTGATTTTATATAACTCTTTGATGCCATAAAACTACAATTTTTTCTCTACAAGTCTAGCTAATAACTAATAATACCTCATTTTTTTGTAGTTTGTCGTGTGATTTTCATTTGTAGTATATCCAGCATTTGGACTATTATATCCGACATAGTAAAATTGCTAAAATATCTGTAGTAAAATGGTTCTATTAGTGATATAAATGCAAAGCAATTAGTTTCACCTTAAACATTTAAGCCTTATGATAAAGGTTGAAGGTATATACATTTATTCTTATGTGATCTACCTAATTGATATACATAAATGTTAACAATTTAGTTTAAAGTGCATCATTGGTAAACTGTTTCCTTTTCCCACCCACGTCCAAATATATGTATCTTATAAACATTCATTATGTACAGTTGTAATCCTAAAAACTAATCTGTATGATAACTTTCGTAAAAATGAGTGTATTTAACATTAAGAATTGTACTCTTACAAAGAGATTTATGATGTAACAATAATATATTACGCTAACTTGCTACTTAGTCTAGTATTAAATAAATGGTTTTTGTGGGTCGAAGTTTGATGAGTTGTTGACCATTGTCAGTTTTTATATAAATAGATAAATTGTAATATGGAGACAGAAACACTTTTCACACATGACACGACACACACTTCATCACAACAAAGTTTTTGCCACTGTTTGAAAGTAACCAAAATACAAAAACACTTGAGTGCTTTCTAATATAAATTATTTTAAAAAGTACTGTACGTATGAGTCATATTGTCAGTTTATATTTGGCTATTTACAGAAGAGATTTTCATCGCTAGAAAATAATGTACAAGGTCAAGTAGACACATTTCAAAATTTTACACGTTGCACAATCTGCTGATGCCCTTTTTAAAAATATCAATTAATTTCTAGCACGACGAGTAGTAGTCCTCTCAGCAGTCTAATAATAATGAGGACTGACACAGTGTTTCAATATAGCTACCCCTTTTAAAACTGCACCATGTAGTAATACATGTAGTTCGTCAAGATTATTTCACTTGTGCTTTCTCATATAAAACAAGATAATATAAATATTTTCAGTGCTTGTTGCGACTCATGATGCTTCGGCTTCTTGCGATACTGTAGAAAGAATCGTAGTTTGATCCGGAGTGAAAATACTTGCTTGAAGATGAGTCAGGAGCGGAACACTGAAACAACACTTGAGCGACAATCGCGGCCACCTTTTGCTCTAAGATGTGACTCATGACGAGGGACAGGAGTCGAGGTTCATGTTGCACAAAAAGTGCTCGATTGTCTGGATGCCTGGCAAGATTGAATAGGGTGGTTGCTGCTCGCCGCAACATATCCAAACTTGTTCCCATTGCTTCAGGGTTCTCCCGTAACACTTGGAATCCATGATTTATAGAGATGTTGTTCGCGTTGACTTCCGCCTGAAAATATAGTGAAATTGAAATTAGTAATAAAGCCGAAAGTCATGTGACAATTAAGTGATAATAAGGCTATAATTTATATGCATGCATACCTGTTCTATGAAAGATATTAGAAGAGAAATGCACGGATTTTGAAGTGCAATCGTTCTTGCAACGCCAGAATCAGCTGCAGACAGGTAGGAAAGGAGATTGATGGCAAATTCTCTCATGACTTGCTCTTCACTGGGACACAGACTGCGACACAATAATTGACAAAGTCGTTCTATTCTAGAGTATGGTGGAGTGGCTAGCAGCAAATCCATGTTCCCTTGTGTCACGCTAAGTTTGCATAATGCTTCGATAGCCAAGCGCTGCGGAGAAAGGTTAGAATTGTGACCAACCGTTGGGAAAGAATCCTGACCGTACGCTGCGGGGCACACAGCCCAGTGTAAGAGACCGTCGAAGATTGGTCGTGAAATCTCCTCAGAAAACTGACTCAGATCCATTTGACCAGAAATATTCGCAATCATGACAAGCACGTGCTCTCTGAGATGATGAACATATTCCCACCACCATTCACCCTCTCCATTTAAGCTGGTACATGAATCCACGTCAATATCGGCGGAACCACTACCAGCTCCACGAGTTCCCGAAGTTAGACCGTCGTCTTCCTCCTCCGCTGGATTCTCATCACCGTTTTCCTCAGTTGTACTTCCGTTTTCCTCATCCCCGTCCAGCTTGAATTTCTTGCCAGTTGGTTTTCCTTTCAGCGGGTGGTCGTGATGGATAAGTAACAATTTGCCGATTAAGCTCAAAAAGGGAATGCTTTTGCCAAACTCAGTCTCGTTGCCGGGCACAAAAGTCAAGTTACGCAAGATGTTAAAAATGGAAAGACATCTGCGAGCCAAGGCGTCTTGTGTCTCCGTAACTTGGTACAGACTTGGCTCGTCCCTTGTATAACACTCATCCTCGAATTCTTCTAACTTTCGTCGTTTTAAGGATGAGCCATGATCTTGTACAAGAATACTACCAAGTCGGACGCAGCTTTTTAGAGTTTGAGAGCTCTCATCACCACCTGCTACATCATCACAGTCATTCGACCCAACAACACCTATGACCGGCTTCACCTCACTGTCACCACTTGGGGTCATCACATTTGAAGCACTACCACTAGCACTAGTATCACTTGCCACTACTATCAAGTCCCCATTTACAATGCCACCACCAGCACTAGAACCATTGTTAGGATTCTCTGTGGCTAAGGAGCTGGAGTCCATCACTGCACAATTGTCCTCCGTTTCGGGAAGCCCGTTCACACGTTTGTCACAGTGCTGCTCTCCACCATCATTCGTCTCTGTATCGTCGTCCATTACTTCACTTTTTATTCTGTCCATGATTTCATCCAATTTCTTCAACTTTCTGTTGTTCTGTTGAGCTACAGATAAACAGTTTTTCAACTCGTTTTCCGCTTTTTCACCGTTTCCACTACACGAAGAATTTTCTGAAGGCTCAGTCTTTGTATTATTTGCACTACTATTACTAGCCCCATCAGCGGAAGAAGAGTTTTTCCTGTTATTTTTCTCTGAGTGACAATTGCTAGTGCCATTGCTACTCGAGTTGTTGGACGAAGAGGAGACGACCATCTCATTTGGCAGCTTGGTTTCACAACGGTACATTTCAAGGTTGAGTTCGCTACTAGCATCATCATCACAGTCTTGGGGTTCTCTCTTGATCTCTGGAACGGATAGTTCCGTACCATCACTACTACTTCGCCTCCGCTTTCGCTTAAATCTCGAACGAGAATCAGCAGTCTCAGGTTTCAGTACTCGAACCACAGGAACAATGTTCAAGTCGGCTGTGAAAGACGTTACAACATGCTTTGTGAGCTCCATCAACCCTCCCAGATTCCCAGATTGTGCGCCGAGATCTGAATCATTCGACTCGCGGAGCTTCTCCTCAATGTCCCAATCCCTTGGGCCAGGTGCCACGAAAGGTTCATCATCCTTTCCCACAATACCAACACTCTTTCGACTGATCCGGCTAACCATGGTGTAATTTGTTGCGCCTTGTAAAACTATCGTTCTGTGACCATCCCGAGGGAACTTTTTGCGTGGAGTGCCAATGTCAGGTTCATCTTCTTCGTTTTTCTCCTCGATGTCATACCACTTGCCCTTTTTTGCCTGTAAAGGAAAAGTCAAATGTTAATTTCTGCAAAGTAAACATAATTTAAAATACAAATCAATCCAAGCTATATAGCATGCTCACCTGAAATGGTTGAATCTCTTCTCCGACTTTGTCATTCATTTCAATCCCAAGCGAATTGCCGAATATGAGAATAAGGGCTCTTCTCAACTGTTCTAAAAGGGTATCCAGCAATCCTGGAAGATAGCTGAGTGAAAAGTACGAAATGGAATGATCGTCATAGAGGAGAACATTAAGCACATCTAGTGCCCAAGTTGTCTCTGCAAGCAAGCCTGACTTAAGACACATCATAATTCTCCACGCTTCCACCGGGGCTACGTCACTCTTGTGTAGCTTCTTTCTGCGAGGAAGAACCGGGGTTACGGCTTCAACACTATCTGGTGGAAATACAATCTCCTTCTTGACAGGAACAGGCGGCGGAACAATAGGTAGTGGCAAGCCAGCAGAAACGGCAGGTGGTGCAGGAGGGAATGTTGTTGAAGGTGCAGGAGCTCCAGGTACCAATGGCCCTACTACTGGAGGAGGTGGTGGCATGCCAGGTGGACCCTTGACACCAGGTACAACTGGAGAAGGTCCAGCAGCACCGGTAGGTGGAGGTGGTGTCCCAGGGCCATAACCTGGTTTGTACATTTCGCCTGGCTTCCCAGAAACTGGAAATGGAGGTCTCATTTGAGGTCCTCTTCCGCCTGGTGGAGTCCATGGTGGTTGCTGAGACGCCACTGGACCACCGGATGAAGCTGACTGTGGAGGTGCTTGAGGAGGTCCACCAGGACCATATCTAGAAGATACATGATCCGGAGGAGGTGGATGAGTCCATTGACCTCCGGAAGTGTTTGGCGCTGAACCAGGAGGTACTGATGAACCAGGAGGACCTCGTGAATTTCCTGCTCCTGGAGCGCTGGCACCAGGGGAAGTCCAGTTTGGAGGTCCACCAGGCTGGGATGATGTTGCTGATGGAGGATTCTGCGCAGCTGGACTTGATGACTGAGCTGGAGGTGGTGTTCCATGTGGAGGCGTCCCTGTTGTAGGCGGTCCTGGTGGGTATGGCCTTTGATGAGGTGGATATTGGCCACCACCAGCAGGCCAACCTGTGTCAATATCAAGAAAAGATAAAATATAGTTTTCATGTCAAATCTAAATACTATATTCATAATTTCAACATAAATACAAAGTGACAAAACTAATCACTAAAATATAATGAATATCAACTACAAAAGTATGTGAAAGCTTTTATGCTACGTACAAAGAGAAGTTTGTGCGTCGTAATTTCGACCATGCTCAGATATTAAGCTTTCAAACAGATTACTATGATCTGGTTGCAGTTGTAATTCGAATTTTGACGACGCCATAATAAGGTTGATTTTTACTATTTTTACACAACTTAAAAAAAATATTTTACGGAATATTTGTAAGGATGAACTAGAAATGAAAGTAATGTAGCTTTACATGCAGCTTTTGATAAGTGTGAAATACTGCAAGTTCTACATAATTAAGCATTAAAAAAGTACACAATAAAAGCTATAAAATATCTACAAACCATTCATTAAGTGTAAAAGAGACTTTTTAATTTGAATGCGCATTGTTCTTTTTCGAGAGAAAGAGTATAATTGCGCAATATTCTTAGTACAATACATATGCTCCGAAGAAATGCGCAAGAACAAAGGTAAAATACTACGAAAAGTTCAATATGGCCATGATAATAATGACTAATGACCCATTGATTGAAAGGTTTCAAGGAAATTGGAAAAGTGAGATTTTCATGCACAACTCTAACTAAACGTAATGAGGCGAGGTGGAACTACATTTTAATGTGGTACAGAAATACTACTACGTGACGTGGTAAACTACTGATGTGGAAGTGAGTTTTGCATTAACTCTATACCTTCGGAAGGAATCCATGGCGGTTTGTTAATAGTGTTATTACTATGAGGAGTGGGTGCGGGTGGTGGTTGTAAAGAAGAGGTGCTAGCAGACTGGCTGGTGGCAGCAGTAGCAGAATTGTGATGGGGGTGATGGTGGTGGTGGTGTGAGGCATTGGGAGGGGCAGAAGCCGAAGTAGCAGGAGACGGGGAAGGGCTAGATCGGATGGGTGTCCCACTCCCATGATCACGCCCGCCAGAGCCTGCCACGTTCTCTCTACTACCTCCGTGAGGAGGGGGAGGTGGAGGATGGAACATATAGCCACCCTTTGTACCCTGACCATCTACATATATTACAATATACAGGATACTTACTCGGAGTGTTCTTTGATGCTCAAAATAATAAATGCAGGACTATGTAAAGAGGTCTCCCAAAATGACTATGTACAATTGTTGACTGTCGTGCTTTTTCCAATATTCATGAGAGTACTACAATAAAAAAGTGCGAAGAGGAAGTAAACTTACCGTAAGCAGGCATTCTTGGCTGACCCTGAGATGGATAGCCAGGGTATGCGTGCGATGGAGGAGATGCTCCAGGAGGAAGCTCCTTTCCAGCTTGAAATTCCAGCCTCCTTTGATTTGCATGAGGAGGAGGCCCGTGTTTCCCGGGACCAGGAGGTTGAGGTGTAGTTTGCCCGGGCATTCCAGTGTAACCCTGAAAAAATGAAATAATAGAAAACAGTATTATATGCTTCTGAACTTGTATATTTACTGTTGGCAGTTTTATTGCCAGAGTTGTTTTGTGTACCTGTTCATTTGGAGGAGGTTGGGAGTGGTAATAATCCTGGCTAGGATAGCCATTTGGCGGAGGATGCCCTGGGGCTCCTGTCGTTGGTGGATAACCAGGCATTCTCCCTGGGTGTCCCGGATAGTTAACTGGTGAACCCGGCGGGGCATTCCCAGTTCCACCAGGACCCGATGGTGGCGGTCCCATGCTGTATCTATCATCAGATCCAGAATTGGCACCAGCTTGCCCAGTAGCCGACGTCGGTGACTGTTGACTCGGCCCCCCTTGGCTTTGGTGTGGACTTGAACCCGGAGGGTACCCTGACTGCGTTGGTGGAGTTCCGCCAGCTGAACTGGTATCCGGATAAGGAGGATACATAGGTCTACCTGGACCTGGTGGAGGATATCCTGGTCCACCATATCCTTGTTGATTGTATGCCTCGTGCGATGGACGACCAGGGTACTGGTCTCCGCTCGGAGATGAGTAGGGCGGATAACTGCCTGGCGGACCTTGGTAACCTGTAAAACCCAGTAAGTACACAATTATCACTCAATTTAATTAGCATTTGAGTCGTTTCCACTGTTCAAGCGAGACCATTTAAAAAATTCACACATAAAATGCACACGAAAAGGATGGTGATATATAGACAAAAAAACAACCACTCTGCGTGCGTTTTTCGACCTCACATAAACTGCTGTAGCACACGTACATTTATCGCAAAAAAATCATTTTTACATATTTTTTATACAATTTTCTCTCCAGAAAACACATGAAAAGCATAAAAGCATATCTACATGAGAAATAGGGTTTTTAGCATTGCAGCAGCTTTATCAGCACGCTTACAGCTTTGCGCATGGTGTAATACGGGTGATTGTGATGATGACAAGAAGGGATGAGTGAGGAGAGATAAAAATGCACAAAAAGGGATAAACCAGGGGTTATTGAATTCGGTGATGGTGAAAGTAGTGAAAGTGATTACCACAAACAAGAAGTAAGACACGGAGTTAGCAAGTGAATATGTGAACTACTCTCTACATAAATATTATTATGGAATACCGAGCACACACACTAGTTTTAAAAAGGGAACACTGATTCATTTCACTATTGTCATCTAAGTAAGTGATGTGTTAAAAAATTAAAGTACAATTGGAACGGTTTGGGTTTTTTGGTTTTTTTGAAGAAGGGCGTACGTACCAGGTGGAGTAGTAGTAGTAATAGTTGAACTGGTTGAATACTGCGCATGATACTGATAATTGGGCCTATTTTGATGTGGAGGTGGTGGTAGTTGTTGATGCTGGTTATATGGTTGATGAAGAACATGGTATTGATGCTGAGGAGGATGCTGGTTGTGGTGAGAAGGTTGAGAAGGTGGTGGTTGTTGTTGCAAATCATCAAAAGGGTTTGATGCACTGATATGTGTCTTTTCACCTATACCAATCACCAGCAACATAATAATAGAGGAGTCAAGTCAGTGAATCAACGGCGGTAAATTCTACTGCTAACGGTTAATTTGATTTTTTACTCGTGCATGGGTTTCTTTTACAAATCAAGAAGTGACCATTTTCCACGCTTTCACAAAGTAATTATTTTTCTAATATTAGGGGAATTTCTAATTTCTTCTACTTTTGTGCTTATCAGTTAGATTGGTTAGTAGTATCTTGGTAATGAAAGTGCATTATGTATCTCCTCTATTAATTTTGTTTAGCTTACTATCAACAAGCATCATCAATCATCATCATTCAATCAACCATGTGGATTCCCGAATTCCAATACATTACAATGGTGCAGTTAGAGAAGTAATGAAACTAATTTTAAGGAATAATGCAAGCGTTCGCAGGGCAAGCCTAGCGCTCTGGATATAAAATTAGTTCGGAAACACGGATGACGAGCATCAAATACGATGGGATGTTAGTCAATAGGACAATTTACTGATAATATAGTAGCGATAGGCTGAGAGAACTGGATAAATTATATTACGGCACATTATTTGCCAGCATTTTCAGCGGTATTAGAGAGATTAAATATATAAATGTACATAAGTATTAGCTGTTTCGTGAATTCAAATTTTTCAATAAATAGGACTGGCACAAATTACATTGCTAAGTTTCCCCGCAGAGAAATAGACTGGAAAAGAGGACATTAAACTGTATATAGAGCGCAGCTTAGAAAGTAGAAAAGCGCTAGAGAACATTATCAGCCATTAATATTAGATTGTAAATTGATATCATGATTTGTAGTTGGAACAGTTTGGACTAATTTTCAAATTAATCATATTAAGAAATAAAAATCGAGAGAGAAGATGAATTATTGTAGGGCTGCCTACTGGCTTAACGGTTATATTTTAAAGAACTGTAACTTACCGGTATGAGGATGAGGAGGCTGAGGTGGAGTGGGACCCGATTGTGGCGGTTGAGCCACAGGTGATTGTGCCGGTGGACGCAATGGTGGTGTCGAATTGCTACTTGCACTAGCGCTACTATTGCCTCCAGGTCCTGAGTTTGCACTTCCTGGAGCACCTGAACTACTATTTGATTGATTGTATTCGGATGGAGGATGAACACCGTATGGCGTTGGAGGACCACCACTTGCACTATTGAATCCATCCATAGAGCTGGTGCTATTGTTGTTCGCTCCTTGGAACGAATCTTGCGAGTTGGAAGAGCCTGGAGACGGCACTGGAGCTACTTTAGGTCCTTTCTTTTTAGACGTTGACTCCACTTGATTAATCAAAGGTTGTGGGTCAATCCCTCCTCTGTCGAATTTGCACTCAAATGGAAGCAAGTGTTTTGTGTAGTGCTTTCTCAAGGTGTATGCTGCACTGGATGAAGCACCAATACCCAAACTGCCTGCAATGTCTTTCCACGTCTTGTTCTTCGTCACCTACACATACAAGTTAGTATTTTTAGTACACAATGTTTTATAGCAGTACTAAATTGGTAGAAAAGGATTATTACAACTTGTTAAGCTCTTACCTCCAGAAATCCACCACGATCTTTTACCAAAAAGTATAATCTAAACAAATCTAATGGATTTTTGGATATTGTTGGGCACGCTGTAATTGGCGTGTTATGCTCATCCATAAACTGAAAGAGTTTGTCGAGAAAGCCCCTCCGATCGGGATTATCATCCATATCGTACAGCTTCTGTAGACTGTCCGGCTTCTACAAATAGAATTTATTAGAAAAGAACAGTATTTTAGTATTCAAAGTTTACACAAACTTTCACTTCACACAAGTACTTTATACAAAGCGGATAAGCGTCAACGTCTTTAGATACAGCAAGTTTAAAATATTGTTTTGTTTACGTATTTTTTACAACAGAATACGGGTAAACAGCTATAAAATGCACATAATAAAAATAAATATTTAAATGTATATAATAATGAAAGAAAGAAAACAAAAATGGCCTACTAACTTTTTTTACCTTCGCCTTCGGTTTAAACTGTTCACTTGGTGGTTGTGGGTGACTATTCAAACCCTTTATACACAAACATACATCAAAAGTGCAATATTTAGTGCATGTCACAAAAATTTAAACAATTATGAACAACAATTACGTTTTCATTCTGACCTTTGAGGTCATCATTACCATTAACATCATTGTATTGTACTTTGTACTAGTTTTTACACACATTCTCATACTGATAATATTGTTCAACGTGAATAAAGAGTGAGAGAACACGAAAGAAAGAGACAGACGAAAGATCAGAATAGATATACAGTATAGAGAGAGAAAGATTTACGAAACAGGAAAACTTTTGTACGGTCACATAAAAAATATTGATTTTCAAAATAGTTTGAACATCTTGATTCAGTCAAGTATAACAAATAATTCAGGAAAGGGATTTACAAACATGACAGTACATGTTACAGACACTGAGACTAAGTAAATCGTATATTGAGTATTGAAATTTTGAACATGAAAGAGCATATGGCAAAATTAGTGACACATTAAGACAAAGGAATATAATTTTTTTCTTAGCTCGCTTTTTTCGCGAGACAGTTAAATTGAAAACACAGATATGAAAAATGAAATTGAAATAGATACAGAATGAAATTTAGCTGGTAGAAAAATATTTTGAATTTTTTTCTTACGGGACTGGCTGGTGTTCTAGGCCAGCCTGGGCTGTTCATTTCACCGTAGTCTTCATGGACTGAACTAGCAGCACCAGGTGAGGGTACAGCGTTGCTTTGAGGCGTCGCTGGATGACTGGGATAATTTTGATGTCCTACAGAACCCTCCTTTCGAAGCTTTGGCATCGCTGGACCATCATCTCCACCTGATGCTTAAATAAACGAGTATATGCTATAGTTTACAATTTAAAGTAATATTGATGGATTTTATATATAGTGATCATCATCATTGAAGTACCTCCAGAAGTGTTAGAAAGGGTAGATTGCTGAGATACATCATCAACGTTGGTTCCATCAGGGCCGACAGAAACAATATTTGGAGGATTTCCTCCTGAGTTCGAGTTATCTCCATCTGAGGGACCAGGTGGTGGCAAATGAGGTTGTGGATGGGAGCCCGGCGGAGGTGTTTGTGAGGGCGACGTGGAGGACATGTTAGATGTTTGTGGTGGTCCCATAGGTCCCCCGGGATATCCCTGTCCGTGTGGGGATGGTGGGAATCCAATTTTTTGTTGCAAATGCTGTTTGAGATATGCTGGATGATGAGATCTTTGATTTGGTGGACCTCCTGGGCCAGGGGGATTTGGACTGGCCCAAGGTTGAGGGGCTTGTTGTGACGGCGGCTGGGGTCCTCCGTACTGAGGCGGAGGATATGGACTATACTGACTTTGTTGAGGAGGAGGCGGACCACCAACGTGATTTGGAACAGGATGCCTTGGTGGAGGATAATTATTTGGAGGCATTGGCTGTTGTGAGGGTGGAGGATATGGACTCATCATGCCACCGTGATGTGGAGGTCTGGCACCATATCCTTGTTGACCGGGTTGATGTGACCAATGTTGCTGGCCTTGTGGATAGTGTTGGGGAGATTGCGGATGTGGATGGCCAGGAGGGATCATTCCTGAGTTTGGGTGATTCATTTTACCACCTGGAGGATAACCATGATGGGGTGGTGGAGCCATTGACGGCTGCCCTGGATAGGAACCTATAAATTCAAGCAAAAACGAAA
>JAQFZG010003216.1:0-14172 GCA_034695465.1 Entomobrya nicoleti | reverse complement strand
AGTCGAATTATTTACAAACACATTTTATTTATTAGTAATTTGTATTCCGGAACAAAACTCCAACATTTTCCATTGCGGAACATCTAAAATATCAATTTGCACAAGTATCTAATGTTATTCGCATACATTACAACGGTATATTACTCGTTTAATAAAGCACTTCAAATAATTACATATTGAATATTCTTTTTGCTTTAGAATTTTGTTTCTTTGTTAGTTTTGTATGAAATAGTAAACTTGTTTTAGAATGGATCGTGGTTATAAAAGTATATATAATGAATTTAACTTTGTCTTGAGATCTCTGATATCGATAAGTTCCTACTCATTTCATTTCCTTATTGGAAATAATCCAATGAACTTGCTGAAAAGCCTGTGAAGCTCTACATCATTATCCCTCATAACCCCTCAATACAAATGAGTATAAGAAAGAAGAATATTGTTCTTCGAAATCGATTTCGTCGTAATATTTAATATATATATATATAAATATATATCTCCATTTGTCGCCGTAATATTGCATTAACGTCCAAAATTCTCTTTTATTCCGCAGTATTATTAACTTTAAGCTATAGGAATAATTATTTTGCATTAACACAATTAAAGAAAGTCTCTAGTACAATATTATATTTAAATTTAGTATATATTAAACAGAAAAACAACATTGTTGACAACTATTGAAAGGTTATTTTGTTTTTTACTTGACATAAACAAAATTATGGATAAAATCCAATTTTCTGGTGGTTTCTCGTGTAAGCATAATTGTATTAAAAGCTTAGATATCAAATGTATTATCAAACGTGCAAATTCTTACGAATGTTCTGCCCCATTCAAATTTAATTTCAAATTTTCTCGATTATATAAGCTCATCATAAGTAAGTTTAAAGCCGACTGATTTCTTGGAAGGTAATCCTTACTGAACCAATATGACTAAATTTTCGTTCCATAAAATACTTCTGAGGTACGCATACTGACTACGGCTTTTTTGAAATGTAGCTCTGTTGACCACCATTAAAAATAATCTGAATATTTTCCAAATTGGTGTAAAAAGCTCTTTTTAAATGATGTTGTAACTTGTTGATAAAATTTAAACTCTCTGCCGTAAATGAGGTCAGGTAAAATTCTAAGTGGCCTTTCTCAAATATTAACGTTATCAACGGCGCCCAAAACTAGCCCACTACATGGAATACTGAAATTTTACGGCAAACACATGTGGTAAGTAAAACAGTTTTGGTATCAAACCCACAATAACTACGGGACGATGGGGCAAAACACATCAGATTTTCGATACCCGAGTTATATTCTGCCAGTATGCCGATACTGTCTAAATTGGATTTTTTGATTGCTTGAGCTAAAACTTAAAGCTTATATGTTCAAAGGTATAATGTGGATTGCTATTTTTAAATAAAATAATAAAATTGATACACGAGATAAAAAGGATTTCTGAAAAACAGAAAACATATTTTTGACTCATTTGGAAAATAAAGTTGTTTATAGGTTAATTCAAACAAACGTATCCACACATTCACCAGTAAAACTTCAAGCTGAGAGTTAAAACATTTAAAATTGTTCTTCAAATCATTTGACCAGCAAGTTTTATAAAAACTTGTTACGAAGCTACAAGACCCAACGAGTCTTCAATATTTAAAGTCAGTTTGCCTACAGTACATAAAGCCAATTTAAAATTTAAAAACCCCGCCGAGTTTCGTTTAGATACCAAATATGAACCATAATTTGAAGAAAATGAGAACAAGAATGCATTTCACATTTAAGATAACGTCTCTGCGTAAAAAGATTCAACCCAAACCAAATCGAATCCAAACAACCAAAGGCCAGTCAAAAAATTCAAAAAACTGTAAACTAGGTGTTTGGGAGGTCTGGCTTCTTAAACTGATATATATTGGGAACACATTCAACATTTTTCCAGTTTGGTATGATAAGAAGCTTAAAATTGTCCGTTGCAAGTCATCCAAAAGTATAATGCTATGGCATTTTGCAATCTTCTGTCTAATAATAGACTCTGTTTATCTAATCGGTGTATCTAAAACCGCCATAAAAACAAATAGCCATACAACGTTAATCAATTTTTTCTCACGTCTGATTTCAAAGTTACTTTGTGCAATTTTGTTGCTGTTACTGTCGGCTAACCTGAAAAAAGTAGCTCAGTTTTTGACTTTTCTACTCAATTTGCATCGGAAAATTGAAGGTACTAACAATTCATTCAATTTTGGTAATATTTAGGCAATCAATCATTAGGTTTTTAGAATTAATGCTAAGTATTTAAATTCAACAGGATTAAAGCTAAAATATTCCAAATACTTCGATAACATGGACCCTGGAAATTCGGACAAAAAACTTGCCAAACATTCCCGATTCATCTCTACGACCATTTTGCTACATCCAATTATCACAGTTTTAAAGCATTTAGGACAACGACACAGCATCCAATTCTGGGGAGCACTTTTATTACCCAACTGGATGTACTACAATCCTATTTTTGTTGTAGCATACGCATTAGTGGAACTGTACTTCTTTTACTTATGCCTAATGGGATTGGCATTTGTTGCATTTCCGCTGCATAGCTACATGCTTATGGTCAAGCATAAGCTTTGCATTCTTCAAACTTTATCAAGAAAAGTAAATACATTAGAAATAATTCGGTTATTTAAAGAAACGATTTTGTTAAACATTTACTCAAATAACTACTTTTCAGAAACAATTCTTCCTATAATTTGCTTTATTAATGGGTCTTACAGTGCAGTTTTACTAGCTTTAATTATCAAGAAAAATATTACTTTGTCTCTGATTGTTTTGTACAGTACTTTATTTGGCCTAATTATATTGGTGTTATTTATTCAAGTGTTTTGTGTTGATGGAGCTAAAATATGGGTTTCTTCCGATAAAGTACTTGTTTTAGTAAGACGATCTATGGCAAGAGATCCCAATTGTATAATTAGGCGCGTTTTGAAACCCTGTTTTAATCTGAAAGTTAAATTTGGAAGTTTCTTTCACTTGGCCCCAGAATCATTTTTAGAGTTCTTGAATATTTTGTTTAATCAGACAATTAATATTTTGTTATTATTCCCCAAGTTTTAATTTAAGGTTGTAATATACTTAATATTACCTTAACATTTGGTAATATCAATGCCACTGTGCTCTTAAACTTACGACCTTCGCGATAACTTTCACTTAAATTTTAGAACATTAAAAATAAACATGAAGAATTATGAAGAATTATCATTACATCAATTATTATAATATTGTCGTACTAACTGATAAATAAATCTAACCTTTTTTCTGTATGGTGTAATTCTTTTACTGAATTTTACTTTAAGTGCTTTCATCATAATATACAGCCATAAATACAAAAACAACAAGATACAGTACTAATTACTGTACATTTCAAATTAATATATTACTCGCAGCAAGCATAAATGAAAGTTTTAAAAACTCTCAAGTTTGAGGGGAATCGCTTAATTAATGTTTAGATTTTTTAGATGTCGTTTACCTCGAACCTTTCAGCAACGTAATCACTTTCCAATCAAATCGTGCAGTGTTGCACGTTTGTATGTTTATATTGGGATGATCATACACTAATCATTTTTGATTTTACTACGTGCGCAAAATTAAAAAAGATTAGTGTGATGCATGAATGACAATGTGTATTAAAAGTGCTTTCGTATTACATCATAAGTGGACCATAATCAGATTGACTGGCACTTTCATTCAATTATGAAAATATCAAAGTAGTTAATGCTGATAAGTTATAAGTATCTCTTGTAACGTGTAACATAATAAAATAATTGCATCATGTCAATAAATTTATGCATTGTTAATCGCGATCAAAAATGCTTAAAACAAGATATATTATTTTGCCTAGTTGTAAATTGATAACGAATCGCAATAAATACTCCAGCTAGTTTAACTTCGGGCACATAATTCAAAGCTCCACAGCCAAGAACAAATCAATTCTTGAATTGTAGTCTTCATATCAAAATGGCAAAGCTTCTGTATTTACTTGGTATCATTACTGTCGCATTTGCGGCTAGTTTAACACCCAGAGAGGAGAACTTAAATATTGACGGTAAGTTCACTTCGTAACATTGTAATTTTTTCTTAAGTTTTCAACTAAATTGACTATTTTTAAATGCTTTTAGGAGGCATCGGTCCAAATGTAGTTTTTGTTGCCAATGTTGATGGAAAGTCATTCTTTATTGAAAATGAGCCAAAAAGGGTAAATATTTATTTTATTTTAATCAACATTTTAGTAAAGTATTTTTACGCAAAAATTGACAAAACTTTCACAAAAGAACTAGAATCACATACAAAAATATGTTTGAATAGAACTGGACAGAAGCGTCAAAGTATTGTACATCAATGGGAATGACATTGGCTTCCATAACCAGCCAGGAACAAATTGATGCTTTGGAAAATGCTTATGGAAATGTCAATGGATTCGTTTACAGTAAGTTTAATAAATATTTACTACATGACAGATACGATCATATCAACCTGAATGATTTTTAAATAAGTATTGAAAATTAAGATTACTGGACATCTGGACGGGATTCGGGTGAGCTGAGTCAATTCCGTTGGAATACAACTAATGAACAACCAGGATCATTTATTCGTTATGGAAATCACGAGAATTATAAGTTCCCAACTTGTCTGATTTATATGACTAACGTTATTGGCTCATCTGACTTACATCCTTTGGGATGCTCTTCGGAGACTGGAACACTATGTGAAACTGTTTAGTTCAAAGGAACATATATCTTATCGACAATAATCAAAATATTATTTTTGATAAGAAATTATACAAGCTATGTTATTTTAAGTTAAGTAGAATTGTGATCACGCAATATATTATGTCATGATTCTTGATACTTGATAAATGATGTAAGTAATTAGTAAGTACTGGTTAATATTCGCATCAAAAGTGTAAGCTTACATTGTTAAGACCATGTTTATTGTTGTATTTTCAATGGATTTAAAACAATACAAGATTTTTTCATGCAACTGATTTGTTAAAACAAACCTATTTACATAAATACTAAGTTACTGTAGCATTTCATAAAATTAATGAAATTTCATTGAACCGTAATATTTTGTGGGTTGGCAAAGTTGCGGGTTTTAAAAGCTAGCATCGAAAACTAAACTCCTGAAAAATTTATCACGTAAATCTAGCTACAAAAAATACATTTAAACTAATGACATGAATGCAATCGAAGCTCATTTTGTTTGAGAGTCGTATCTAATTTGGTATTACCAGTTTAAAATAAACCCGCCGTAACAGCGATCATAACGATGTAGCTGAAACAATGCGACTTATAACGACACTAGTGATGATCGTTGCTGCGAATAAAACGCGCTTTTAAATAAACCGACACGTCATGTCACATGATTTATGTGAGATATTGTAACATATTATCCTAATTTCTGACCACACATGATGCGGTGTCATCTTAACTAGAGCTTTCGACTGCACTGTTAAAATTTAGACTCACTGTACACGCTTGATCAATAATGATCAAGTTTAGAATTTTCAATTTTGACCTTTGACATTGGGATTTGACCTGTGAGACTGAAAATCAACAGGGCTCTTGCCGTTCACCATAGTTATCTACATGCCAAATTTGAACGAAGTCGTTCAATGTGTTCCTGAGTAATCAGACAGACGTACACACATAATAAAATCAATTCTATCTGAGCTTCGCTTTCAGCTACGTAAAAAGAATAATTTCTTAAGTCGACAATAATTTGAAGTACTATTTTCCAGTTAGAAAGAATTATATAATCTTCCTGTAGTATATAATCGTTATTATATAACTACTTACATGTAGTTATATTCATGTTTTTCTGCAAATCTACACGTGTAAAAGATGATTTATTGATAAGTTTTGAAATTGCAAAATTTCAATAATTGTTAAAGCGTATATCAGACAAAAATATGAGACAAGCTAATAGGAGCTAATCGCCAGAATAATCAACGAAATTAGATTTAATGGGTGTCAGGTATCCGAGTCATGCATCGAATTCGCTATAATTTAAGTATCTGATGCTAAAAAACAAGCAACGCTTTTGAACAAAACTGTTTTCGATATCATTTCTAAATGTCAGGGCAATACGACCCGTTTTCACGTTCACAATGTCTGCTACACTGAAAAAATCCTTTGAATTAATGTGTTCGGGGTATCTTGGGGTACCAGTGTTATCCAACATGTTTGAGTTTCTCGAACTGACGATAAAACGTTATAGGCTAGATAACTGGGAAACTGCTCTTTTCCAACTTGTTAAAAGTGGCAAAAAATTATTCATTTTGCCTCTTGATGTTGACCATAACAAAGAACTATTAAAACAAGGCAACAAAATTCAAATGAAAGTTTGGCATTTTCTCACAACTTGGTATATTCTTGATTTAGTGTACATGTCTACTGTTGCTAACCGTGTAAAACTCGAAGACTTCTCAGTAGCCGAGTTTGCAAATTTTTATATGCATTATGTTTCCCGATCGATTGCTGGAGTTCTTATTCCGGTTCTTGCATATGGAACTCTGGGTTTCATCGAGTTTTTAAATGCAATCATTTTATACAGACGGCGGCTTCATGGTACATTCATTAAACTCAAGATTACTCATGGCTTTTAGTAAAACCCAAAATAATTAACGTTTTTATTACATTTAGTTCGATACGGAAGGATGTATTTGGATACGAAGTTTGCCAACACATTAAACTCTGAACTAGTTTTGTCATTTGGGATGTATATGGTGGTAGCATTTGTACACATTCAACCTTTTATGCCACTTGCAATGCACTTTCAAAATCGACAAAGCTTGCGATACTGGCCTGCTGCATATATGGATCCGCAAATTTACAATACATTGCTAGTTAAAGTTTTGTATGGCTTGAACGATCTCATATTTTCCTACCTAGCTGTGTTTGGAACTTTATTTGTCGCCTTTACTGCAACGACGTACTTGTGGCTAACTCGTGCTTGGATTACTATGCTAAGGTAAAATATTAATTAGCACTATTATACTTTTGAGCATTAATAGCAACTCTATTGTGTTTGCAGAATAAACCTTAAGAACGGCTTGACTTTTCATATGGGCATCCGATTTTACAAGGAACTTTTACTTTTAAACAAAATTGCCAGGTCCTATTTATCTTTTCAACTTCTTCCAATATTTTTAGTTGGTGGATCCCTAACACTTATACAAATGATTGTGACAGTATTAAAGAGTTATAGAAAACAGCCTACAATTATCTTGACTAATATGTTAATCGGCATAGCTTTATCCACGTGGACATTTCAAATTTTGATAGATATTGGAGGTCACCTTTGGACAAATTCGAGACATATTAAATCTTTAATGTACCGAATTGGCTCTCAAAACAATAAATGTCTGGAAGCCAAACGAACTAAAGGTTGTGCTGAGCTAAGATTTTATGTGAGAGGTTCCTTTTATTTTAAAGCAAATTCGTTTTTATTATTTATGAAAAACTACATTTTAGACTATGCAATTACAGTTTTGTTAGCAACCGCGTAAAAGTTTTATAAATAAAATAAAATCTGACATTGTACACGTTTTTTTCCGACACGTGATATTTTCTTATTCGTTAAATTTAAAAGTCTAAAGTTTTTTAACTTAGCCATAGTGCAACATTTAACAGCGCAATCTTGTTTTTGTCAATAGATCACGAATCATGTCACTTTGAGCTAGTGCCCTCATTGGGTCAGAAATCGTGGTCAAAGGTTGTAATATCAAAATACATGTCATGTGACGTATCATTCCAAAGCATTTTTCATGGTCAACAACAATTTTCATCGATATCATGTGTGGCATTTATTTGTCTCCGTCGTTATGATCGCTGTTACAGCGGGTTTATTGTCATCTTAATCTGGTGTAAAACAATGCATGTAAAAATACACAATGAGCAATTACTGCGTAAGCAATCTGGTGCAACCACGTTTTCATCCAAAAGCCAATGTTGACATTAATCTATTAAAAAGATTATCACACATTATCAGCAATTTAGGCAAGCTAGATTGTAATAAATTTAACCAAACCAAACTCAAGTTAAATATATCTGACACAAAACAGAAAGCGGGTTTAGGCATTTCAAACATGTCAAAATTAGTTCAAAAAGGACTTTGCATCGCCTTATCTTGGTTAATTTCGCGGAAATATGCACTTCAACGAAGGATTTTACATGTGGTGCCTACGACCAAATAAGTAAGTCTATCAAGCACTCATAAATATATATGAGATTGGAACACTTTTGCATTTATCGTTAATATTTTCTTTTTAGCTTGATCTGGACTAATTTCAAATAAACTCTGGCCAAACGCTCGAGTCTCATACGAGTTTGTGAATCTACGACCAAGTGACATTCAAGTTTTCATGCAAGCTGTTCAAGATATTGAAAGCCATACTTGTATAAAGTTTGTCCAAAAGAGATCTAGTGACCACGGATTTATTAAAGTAATCATAAAATACCCACCAGTTAATTACTGTGGAGCCGCTGGCGTATGTTATACCAACTCACAAGAGCTAGAAATTGCACACGATTACTCAACTGTTAACACGTTTGTGAACGAACTCTGTCATTCCTTATGCCTTCCCCATGAGCAAGTTCGTCCAGACCGAGATGATTTTCTTTCTTTTGAAGGTTGTCCACCCGGACAAGTTCAAGCTATTCGACAAACAGATCAACTAAGGGGCTACCTCTACGACTACAATAGTGTGATGCACTATCGTTGCTATGGAAAATGTTCTGGTTCCCCTAAAATGAAAGGAGTATTCAATTGTGGGGGTGACGTCAATCCAACTGGACTGAGCATCATGGATGCTGACAAAATTAACGAATATTATGACTGCAGACGTTGCCTTCGTCATCGATGGTATAACATTGCAAACCTAACAGCAAATCAGAGAGAGTTTTTGGTGAATTTTGGATCCAGGGATGGGGACCAGCAGCCTGTATATGCTTGTAGGGCGTATACAGATGGAAATATTGGAATTGGAACTTATGATCATGCAGATAAGGCATGTGTTCTTGAAGGCTGGGAGCAAGTATTTGTGGTAAAGAAGCATGATCAGCTATTTGGAATATATGGAAGAAATGAAGTTGTTGGTGATGGCAAAAGTTTGTCGGAACACAAGGCCGCATCCTCATATACTTATCAACTTTTGAAAGGCGGATTAGGTGAAACGTGCAAAACTTGTGTGGATGCTGGTAGATATGGCAACCAAAACAATAGAAGACTTTTTATTGCTGTGACAGAGAAAGATGGTGAGGATAGGAAAAAACAGAGTGTAGTGGGCCATATTGAAGACCATTCACCTATGGGTAGTTTTGTTGCAACAGTAAATGGTGAGCGATTGGTGATCTTTAAAGAAGAACTTAATGTTCTTCACTGTATTTAAGTGTTTAACTCCTTTTTAATGATTAAAAAATGAAAAAGGTTTCTAAATCGTTGAGATGGTAGTTAGTTGAGTATGGCAAGCAACGAACATAATGAAAATAGAAATTAAATCTGTGTCGGTATGATTACTATTACAGCGTGAGTTTACTAAGATAAGATATTTGCTACATTTGTATTTCCTAATATTGCCATTTCTGTCCTTTCACAATCAAAATTAGTAAAGTGCTCCAATTAACATTTAAAAAAAGATCAAATCTAGTACAATCTGTGCCATTAATTACATCACAAAATACATAGGGGTTCCCAAAAGTTCGTGCGCGTCGTTGATCATTAATAACTTCTAATTCTAAACTAATGCACCAAACAACCTTTGCTTTACAAAATTGGATATGTAAGAAACTTGATCGTATACCTCTTACCTGTGCAATGTTGTAAAGTATAGGTTGCTCGGTACATTAGTTTAAAAGTTGTTAGTGATATAAGACGCACACGAACTTTTGGGAACCCCTATGTAGAATGTCGAACGATATTACATGGCTCACAAAACAATCAAGTACGGCGTCGGAAAACAATCAGGGCGATAGTGAAATTACTGACAATAGTCTCGTCACCTTAAACGAGCTATTTGCAGTTATACACGCGTACTTTTTAGCTTTGCTGGTGTCAATTGGTATTTGGCTTAGCAAACTCTTAAAATAGTTTTGTAGACACTTGTAAAACGATTTCATAACAGAAATTCAGATTAAGGAAATCATAACCATGCTGGTCTGTAAAGGTTTAAAATGTACAGTTTATTTTGTCAACAAGTATTTGTTATCAATCACTATTTTAAATGCGAGCACTTTAAATAATTATATGTAATTTAGTAAAAAAAAGAACTAGATAAGATATTTATATCTTAGATGTTTTATAAATTTGAAGAAATTTACAACTTTTTCATATATTGTTATTCCTAAAATTCGCAACACAACATATATCTTAAAAGTATTCTCAAACAGAAAGCAGACTAACGCCATAAGCAGGCCAACACAAAGAACTGCAAATATAATCATAATATTTCCAGCCATTGTTGGTTGTTTGATAAGGTTATTCGTTTGCAAAACTTGAGCTAACCCATCTCCCCCGATAAATTTCTGCCACCACTCAAACACGCCCGATGCTTGCAACGCTTTCATTCTCACCAAAATATACGAAGGAATGACACCTTGAAATTTAAATGTGTGATGGGTTTGAAAATAAGTTTCTGTCCCAATGCTTAGATGCTCGACGAGCTCCGTAGTATCATTTACAATTGTCCTGGCGTATTGCTTAGTCATATGGGTGGGAAGAATCAAAGCTGTATTCTTGCATCTCTTTAGTGTATTAAGCAGCATTCGTTCCTCAGATACCTTGATATAATCTCTTAATTTTAAAGCCTGCTTTTCAAATTCTAAAGACCTTACAAAAGGAACGTTTGTAACTAGTGGTTTTGTAAAGTTAGATAAGTCATGATGTAATTTTGTATGCCACCGAACCGTATTATCCAAATCTGATGAAACTTTACTGGAAATACTGGCACGCAACCAAAAAATTTCGCTATAAATAAGTAGATCTATCCATGAATTTTGGTCAATTTCGTGAGAATTTTCCGTGATATCATAAAAATCAGAACTTGTATTAAAAGTGCTTTTGGTTGCCAATTCTAACTCCTCAGTAAGAAAATGATATCCAACAACAATATATGTGGATCTTGCGAAGCTGGTAAAGTTGTCTTGAAGTAATTCTCTAAAAGTTTGATACGGCTTTGCTTGCCTTGGTGCGATTATTTTGTACATGTAATCACTCTTGTATGCATTACTTAAAACAATAACAGCCATTGCGAAAGATGCCGTCACGATTCTAAACGCCTGCTGCCGTTGTTGAGCTTTTTTGCAAGAATTATCAAGTCCTAGCAGTAGTCTAAGAACCATTTCAAAATGTTGCAAATACGAGCCAATTTTTTTAGCTGACGCTCGTCCGATACAGTTTGGAAGTGCACTGAGACACAAAATAATTATAACAAGAACACACCAGATACTATTACTATACACGCTTGTTAATTCCCGAAATGGAAGAAATGGCAAATCTCTTTTTCCACAGCTTATAAACCTTAGTGCATTTATGGTGTCGTTAATTGAAAGCATTGCTAAGCTGATCTCGAATGGCGACGATAAAGTATTCGAACCTGTGAAAGAAAACCATTCGTAATAAGGAGTTCTCGTGTTACGGTTTGCATATTTTTGGTTGACGCAAGGGATAATTCCGAACCCCTGTGTGCTAAAGTTTTGAAAAACTGAGCGCCATTCGTGAGCATACGCGTGTGCTAAACGGTCACTGATGTCGTTGTAGGGTATACCAACACGGGAATTCCGCGCTGATATGTGCATTTCACAGGAGAAGAAGTGTTTAATAAATAAAAGACGGGAATCACTTATGCCATCATAATTTGCAGCGCTAATTTGCATCTCACTCCCAATCGAATATCTGTCCAGTAGTTGCTGCGTACCTGGTCTAAAAACTGATTTTATGCTGTCTATATTTTTAAACAAGTTGTGTTTAGACCTATCACATGCAAGACAAACGAGGTAGTTGGAAAGTTGGGTAGATGTGTTAGCTGATGTGATATTCATTGCGGCTTGCTGGTACACTGTACAAATTATAACCCCATGTGAAAACCAAAAATGTGTCATCATTTGGGATTCCGTCACATAAAATACGTTACGGTAAATGACAGGGTTTAAATTTACTTTAAAGTATACAACGATATAAATATCTGGGTAGCTAGAAGGTAACATGAAATCCGTGAAACCGAAAATTGGGGGGAAATAATAGCGTTTATCTCTTCCGCAAAACACTGCTTTAGAATTAAACTGGCCGTAGTGGTCATGTATCGGAGGAAACAACGTTATGTGCAGACGAATATTCCAGAGCTTCGAAAAGGCAGGATATTTGACTCCATTCAGTCTAACGCAGAAATCGTTTTCCAATGCGGAATTCGGATTATTCATTCCAACCAGGAATCTTGAAATGTTACAGTATACCTTCCCTAAAGAACGCAGGGATCTTTTAATGTGTGGGACAACTGGATTCATCCAAATCATTTTTCTTGAATATAGTGGGTGTGCGTGAGAATTTTTATATGTTGCCTTAACATACTGCCTTAATATCACTGGTGAGTGGGATGGCTTTACGTTAACATTTCGAAAGTTATCTATAAGAACGAAAGCCGGCTGAAGGGTAAAAACACTAAGATATTGAGCGAGCGGAAATTCTGGTGGAAAATCATTTAAATGCTTGTCTGGTTTCTTTACCTTTAGCTCAAAATATTGGTTTTTACCGAAAACCACGAAAGTGTAACTTGAAAATATTACTATGAAAATTAAATAGTTGGCCATTCTATACATTTTCAAATGAAAGGATTGTTTTTAACAAGACATGTCTAGCAAGAAGGACTGTTACGACGATTAGTTATGTTCCAACTGAATAAAACACTGAAACAAATTGAAGCACATCCTGGTCTAAAATATGTAATTAGTTTTTCTCGGTCAAATATTCGTAATATCTGTATGTATATTAGTTTGACAAATTGACACTCCCATTAAAAATCGATTTTGTCTTTATAACAATTAATACTTTATTCAAACTGAAGAAACCTTATTGTGAATATTATAAAATGACCATGTGCCCATTTGTATTGGATAAAATAAAGTTAGTTGAATATATATTATTTATTTTGCTGCATTACTCATCCAGTTGGGCACCAAAATCTTTTTGGGACAGCGGATGATGCAAGGTATTACCCAGAAACCAAAAGTGTAGACCTAAGAGCGAAATAGAAATAAGTTTTTCGTATATTTAAAAATATTTATTTGTAGACGATTTATTTATTCGAATAATTCAAATTTATTCTTTATTCTTTGTAAGTACAAAATTTTACATATGAGTTTTGTTGTAATTTATTTTAATAATTGTAGAGTTTTACCAATTAAATGTAATCCATTACATCATAAAACGGGGTAATAACAATCAAAACTTTGTATGTTCACTAAACTTTCCTAAACTATGTACATTTGTCAAGACTTGTAGTGCCTCGTGTTTTTTAAACCAATATAAGGCGTAAGGCATAAAAGCTTAACAGCAGCCTTTTCATATTATTGGTGCTTAATAATTGTATTCGTTCAAGATTTTTCTACCAAACAAACATAACAATTTTCTTTAAACAAACACTTAATAGGACACTTGAGTTAACCTTAATGGGTCATTGTTAGTTTTTGAGTTATGTCAGTTGCGAATTTATTTTAAAAACGTGTACACTTTTTACGGTTATTAGATTCATCAAAAAGATTGTTGTAACAAAAACTGACATGACTCAAGTTTGAAGCGTATTAATATTATTATCTAGTAATGATTATCAAAAGCTTACTGTAGGTTCTAACGTACACCGTGTTTGTTTAATATTGTCAACACAACATCGGCAACATGACAAAACGTCAACTATGGGAAAAGATTTCTAATTGTTGTTTTCTCACAATTTTATGTTTATATTGTACTCGTGTATCTGGTAGCGATATTTTGCAAGTATTTAGGAACTGCACTCTTCATTTCTTTGACATGAAAGAATTCCCAACAATACGACACAAATCTACATTATTACCATCCGATTTTAAAATATCAGTCAACCTGTATACAAAATTAGACTCTTTTGCAAGAATAACTCGAGAACAAAAA
>JAQFZG010003215.1:0-14183 GCA_034695465.1 Entomobrya nicoleti | reverse complement strand
GCTATGCCTAATATTATTTAGATTATCTGGATTCAACCAGTTAACTATTAGTCATAAAATAAGTCATACAATATGTGTACTGTTGATTGCCTTTCTAACAATCAGAACATAAATATATAAATGAATTAATAACTACAGAATTATATGTGTATAAATAATATACACTCACACTTATAATAGGCATGTCGGTTTAATAAACAAATAAGCTTTTTTTGCAGCGATTTTAAATTGAAGAAAGATGTGCTTCGTGTCATTTAGTTTTTTATGCTATATTGGAATATATCAAATAAGCTCTTAAAAGCTATGAATTTGCTTTCAACGTGCATGCAGTACAAACAAAAAAGATATATGAATGAAACGTAGTGCATATCTCGTAAAATCTAAGATGTACACAAAACCATTGTTTGTTTGTGTATCGTGAACAGGAAGCCACGTGTGTTTGTGTTTGTCTGTATTTTACTGAAAACTAGACAAAGAGAGAAGTGGGGAAAGCTAGTTTACATCAGCAAACTACTTACTGGCAGTCTTAAACAAACATGCCGGGCAATGTGGAAATGATGAAATTATAAATTACAATTTCTTCATGTTTCTGTAACGCCTTTTTGCAATAGAAATTATAAAATATTGTTTTTAAAGTGAAGAAAGTAAATATGTTACAAGATCAACCATCATCCTTATCATATATGTATTATTTCAGATAACTTTATTTGACCTCGCTTACGTAATACAATTCGCGTGCCCATTATTTAAAAAAGAACATGTCTGCTAACTTTTTGATGGATAGGTAGTAAAGGAAGGAAGCTTCTTACTTATTAGATAATATTCATCTATTTTTTTCCGCTAAGGTTATTCTCGCATCCGTATCTACACTATTGCCTAATGTCAAATTAAAAAACAGTGTAGAGATTCTAAAATATTTTAGTTGAGCACATGTATTTCCCATAACGTCCCAACTATCAACTATGCATGGCATCACAATTTGGTTCTCGCAACACAATTTTTAATAAGGCTCATATTTTATTAGTTGGTGATATGGTAAATTTCATAATGAATGTCTAAAAGTTCTCTGTTCTATTTCATTGTTTTATACTTCATTTAACTCTCTACTCTACCACGCAAAATGGAGTTAAAGGACGATGTACCCAACTTTTGATGATGATGAAAAATACAAGATATAACAGATACATACTTGTACACACGTCATGCTTGAATACACAATTTACAAACAAGTGGAATGTTTTTTGTTATAAGATAATAAAACACTGACGGTTATTATGCTACGAGCGCGGACAATTTGAGGAAAATAAACGATTCTTTTTGTTGCGCTAATGTGCTTCTTCTTGATCTCTTCTCACTCTCTTTTTTTTACTTTTCTTCCAAAAAGTATAAGTAATCTATAATTTAAAACAAATACGTAGAAAGATGCATTTCTAGAAAACTTGCAAAGCTTACACGCGTTGTTAGTCATGCATGTACCATGTACGCAGATTTACGAGATCCTTGAACATGGACCCAGAAAAATAAAGTAAATAAGTAGATGACATGAGGTTGTACTTCTTTCCTCAACACGTTTGTTGACATCCTTACTAAGAAGAAATCACGTACATTTTTTGCTGGCTTAACGTTTTTTTAGAACAATTCTGCATTTAATGACATACAGATAGTATATCTATTCATTCACTATCAATTTCCTACTTGACAAGACAGGGTATGATAGGCAAGGTCAAATAAAGGCCCTTATTTCTTACTTGAATGACATTGAATATACTTGAGAATCAAATCTCATATTCTTACGTCAGGAAAAATGTATCTAAATAGCAAATATAGATAGTGATGAATCATGTAAAAATTATGATGTGTGATAAGAAGATGAAGCTGAAGTTGATCAATCATCATCTTAACAGCGCACACGTTTAATGACTAAAAGATGTTAGATGCAAAATAACAAGTCTTTGTAAGAAATTAAAGCAGTTCATATTCATCCATTTGATATCGTACACATATGTAACGGTAAAAAATACAGCTTATTATAGTAATTAGTAGCTAAAACCTGTTCATTAAAAAAATTCATAATTTTTATTAGTTCTTCTAAGTTTAGCATCCAAGATCCAAACCATCATTAGTAGTCTTTTAGCACAACATTTAACTATTTATTTCCCATGCACATATCACAGCAATTCTGTTTTATTCTCTTTAAAACTGCGTAGGCTGTTACTACTATTTGTTCTTTTTAATTTACAAAGTATATTTTCAATTTCATTGCTTCTGTTTCCGTTGCAATTTCTGATGTGATGACGATGATGGTAGCCAAGTCAAGTCACGAGACACAAGGATAAGATAGATAGATAAAGAGAATGCAAAGTGTATATAGAAAAAAATATAATACCCAAATAAATACTACTAATCTAATCATGTACGCAATACTCAAATAACTTGCTTATACACATTTCACATTTATAAGGCTATTTTTAGCTAAAACACGCCATACAAAAACAAAAGTGTCCTCTTCTAATCAACATCATCATGGCCTTTTTATTACTATTAACTATTACGGAAATGTCTTCGCTATTTACTACTACTATGTATACATCATTGCAAAAATGATACTTTATCTTATCGCCTATGATATAGACTTTTTTTTGCAGCATCTTCATCTTCACGATCCGGGGCCAATTGTAAAGTCAACAAGAAGACAACAACAACTTTCAAAAGAGTCAGTTGCATCCAATCCAACATAGCAAAATAAAATTAAGACAAGACAGGCTGCTCAAAAAAAAAGAATAAGAATAAAAAAGTTTACAATGTGAAATAGGCAAAGCCACAAAAGTCAAAGTTAACTATGTTTTTGAAGGATGAGAACATCTGCTTTTTACATTATCCTTTTCTGTCTACCACAGCATTTGAAATGAATAGTTGTAATGTAATAGTAGCATGATAGTCATTATCATTCTTATTCCAATTCAAAATGTGTTTATTCCACTTCCTACGTACGTACGTTGATGACGGCATACTGTGCTTTGCATGGCTTATCGATGCTGTACCAAAGCTTGTTTTATTTTGATGTTAATGGTGAGCTTATTTCCTGCAGTCAACAACTTCAGTCGGTCTTTCCTCTACTGATACACATTTTGCTCATAAAAATTTTCATACATTTTTTTTCAACATTTATTTTTTAGATAAACAGCAGATGAATGACAAGAAAGATTCATAAACCTAGATACATTTTTGTTGTTTTGCCGGTTATTAGTTATTACTATTACACATTGCTTATTGCAAAAAATAAATCCCCACAAAGTTTACTACCCACAACAGAGAACTAACCCCACCGCCACTTCTCCTCCTCCACCATACCAATTGTCGTCATCGTCAATGAAGCATTGAGTAAAAAGTCATAAAACACCAAGCTTATGTATAAGTGCGTTTTTACATAAATATTTTGTTTATTATTTACATTTTCGTTACTTTGGCGCATCGTTTAATAATAACATTTTACTACTTGGCTGTGGCTGTCTCGATAGTAAAAGACACTGTGGAGTGATGTTGATGTGATCCTAAAATAAAAAGAAATTGGATGGTTAATATGTATATTTGTAAAGTTGGTTTACTACAAGTATGAATTTTGTGGGTGGAAAACACCTTCGAAGCGTAACAAAATGAGAGAAAGAGAGAGAGACTCGTCCAAATGGGTTTGCTCGTTCATAAAATGATTTTCGGCTTGTATTTCTGTTTTTGCTTTGCAAAACACTCTGTAAGTGATATAGAGGGATAGGAAGGAATGATAAATAGCATCGTACTACCAACCACACAAATCATGAAAAAGAGGAAGAAAAACTGAAACTGATACGAGATGAAGAGAGCAAGAGAGAGCGAGAGAGAGAGAGAGAGAAGCATGTATGTACACTTACTACGAAAAAGTGTCAGAGTGAGTTAAGAAGTTTTAGTAGCGAAGCGACACATATCTCACCACTCACCACATCTAATAAATATACAGATACATATTTTTCTTCCCATCTCTACTTTTTTTGAATCAAAACACATGGCTCTAGCTACTAATATATTTCAGCTCAGTTCAAGACATCATCAAATGAATTGAATTGGTATTATGGATGATCGTGTTTAAACCACAATTGAAAATGTTTTCCTTTTGTCTTTCGTTTCTTTTGCTGTCGCACTCAAGATTTCTCTCTCTTACGCAATAGCGTACTGGTCGAATTTTCAATTAAAACAATGTACCACCATTGAATACGAATACTTTTTTTATTGAATTACATTTAACACATATACCATGTACTAACACAAGTGCAAACAGGAAATGGTGCATACAGCACTATAGAAGGCTTGTTGCTATTGCTACTCTTTATTACTTACACCTTTTGTTGTCGTCGTAGAATTCCCGTTAATTATAATTACTTTTTTTGTTGTTGTGCATATAGTCAATAGAGGAGATGATGAGGGCTTATTGATGTCATTATGTTTAGAAGGAGTTGGAAAAAAGGACAAAGAAAAGTGATTTATATTTTAAGGTTTCAATTCAATGTACGTATCTTAACTGCTCTCTATTGATACGTAAAATTACGCAATGAAACTGAAACGATTGTAGGCAGATGTAGTTCCTCCCACTTCCTTTATATGCCATTTACTTTCTTCGCCTCTTTCTTTCTATCGTTGCATTTTCATCTCTGTAAGTTTGTCGTGGAGTGCCGCATTGATACAATTACCATTGAACATGGTGTTGGTAATATCACATTAAAATACTTACAACAACAACTAAAATTGGTAAATTTTCAGAGTCGAGTCCCGGGACAAACGTGTGTGCGGTTAGTGGGTATTAGTCCAAAAACTGTAACTACTCTAACGACCAGGATACTGTTTTAATGTTGTTCCATTATTATCTTTAATACTGGTACTTTCACATACACCCTATAACCCTATAAGCCACAGTTACCACAAACCAACCACCATACTCAATATCACTTCTATTCACCGGACCTGATGTTATCCTCATTTCAAAAACCAAAACACTCACAACAGCACGCAATCATGTATTTACTAAACCACACCACATGGTGTGTGTTTACGTATAGTGTAATTGTTCCAGGAACTCTACTGTAAAAGTTGTTGCCATTTCCATTAATATCATTGCCATTACATCAACCATTATTGTTTCTCTGGATTGAACACCGCGGACGGACACCAGTTGTTCATGTTGTTTGGTTAAGAGAAAATATGTGGGAAGAAAAAGCGAAAGGAAACATCAGGTGCTATCGAACATCTAAAATGATCATGGGACGATTATTGCGTAGATACTTGGTTTCGGCAGTTGTTTTGGAAGCAGTGCACTAAGCTCACCATTTTGATGATTGCTTGAGAAATTCGAAAATCTTTTCAAACGAATTCTACCTTTTCATTTTAATACTTTTACATTTTATTATAAATAATCAGAATAATTTTTAATTACTTTCTAACAACTTTATTGTCTATGTTACACTAATTGCCTTATTTTCAATCACTTTAATCATGTTTATTTTTATTTTTGTAACGATGAAAGCTAATCAAAGGAATAATCTTTCTTTCTTTACTTTCTCTGTAGAACTAGTTTTGTCTCATTTGCAGAAAGGAGAAAAAAAATCAAATTAACCCTTATGGTCTTTGGAAGTCCTTGAAAACACTTTAAAAAAGGACTATGCAATCATGGCTAGACATTTTGAAATAAAAGAAGTGCTTATTACACAAGATGAATTAAGTAAAACTTTCATTTCACGTATATGCCTGGTAAATGGATACAACCCGATTTTCTCTTTAAATACATATAAATCACATGTACGTCGTAGGTAAACGTTATCCTTCGATGTTTTTTCCTGAGCGCAGAAGAAGGTTATATCATCATGAAGGTCCTTTGGAAAAATACATCAAGAGCATGGGTGTATTATTGTGTCCAAAATTGAAAAGGGGAAAGTAAAGAGAATGGAATCATCAAAGTGTCAAGTGGTATTGAGGGAAAAGGGCCAAGTGTGTTTTGTCCGTTTTATATACAATACAACATTGAACGTTGATTGAACTCCCTTGGGTTGAACTATAACTACTTAAGTCTCAAAGAGAAAGATAATGATTAGACTATGCGATCATTGCAAACGGAAAAAGGAAAACAGATAAGAAATGACAGAACTGCTTTCACTTTTTTCCCATTCACGGTTTGAAGAGAAAGCGTAAAAGTGTACGCAATTTAGTCGAAAGGTTGTTGAATCCTTTTTCCAGGTAAAACTACAACGGTTTACTGCAATGGTTATTTTTTGTTCAATGAACACAAATCTGATTAAATAATACGGTGAATACGGTCGCGCTGTTAGTTAAACACAAATGTAGAACCTTAGCTAAATAAATTCAGCTCAGGTTCTGAACTTCAGAAGCTGCAATAAGATGAGTCAAATTTGCAAAGTACACAAAGGTACTTATGTAAGATTGAAAGTTGGTGTAAGAGTTTGCTCAAATCAATGTAGCCAGCCGTCTATCATATGCTCAAATAGTATAGACTGGATATCATTCTTCTACGCATTACATTTTTTGTACATCATATCATGATGCTTAAGACGATCTTCAAGAAATTCTCTAGAATTTTATTATCGGGAAAAGCTAAAAGAACTGAAGTATGTATGTATATGTATAAAATAAATAAATAAATAACTTTTCCAGCGAAGGAGTGTTGTTTGATATTCAAAGAAATTCTGGCATATTTCTTTAACGATTCTGTACATCTTTTATATGTTTCTGTACCTTTCCTTTTTTGTCGTAAAATACACTGGAATTTCTGGGATAGCTAAAAAAAGTATCGAGAAAAAGAGAAAATTTTTAAAAGAAAACAAAACGACAGCCTGTCCATTCCCTTTTAAGAAGTTTATAAGGAAAACATTTTTCGCCATACCTGCGTCTTTTCTCAAATTGACTAGGTACATTGACCTCACTAAAGTAAAACTTAACTTAAATACTAAACCTGTCGATAGTAGTGCTCTTTGACATTATACCTAAACCGGATTTCCTTGTTTTGACTAAAATGACAGCGCCAAACAGATATAAAATCATTTGGAATGTCAACTTTTCTCTCCCACTCACGTAGTAATTTAATATTCATTGTAAACAATTTCGAAGTACACATGGTACTTAATGTGTTATTGCCCCAAACAAAACACGGTTAATAAATAAAAAGTGCATTGCTATTATTGTTTTCGTTTTTAGGACACACTGTAGCACTACATCTTTATTAAGATGACTTTCGTTAAGTATATTGACTAACGGGTATATTGAATATGGGCCCTTTAATGCCTAAAATTAATGTACTAGATTTTATTGGTACAAATGTTGTAGCAACAATATTTAAGTATGAGACCTGCGGATCAAGTTTTGATGAACCATTTGCTGTTCACCATCAAACTGCTGATTTATTGGTTAGCTACATGAGTGACCCAAAGCTCTAAAAAGCTGGCTACTTAATAGCTACCCGTACATAATGGTGTGATGCATTTAATTTAGTGGCAGTGTAATAAAAAGATACATGCATGTAAGGTTGTATGTATTACATACATAGTAGGTTGAGTGCATATAAAGGATAAATTTTCTAATCACCCTACCATCATAAATTTGATATTGCTTATGTATATAAGGCACTCACTCAAGCAATCATTGACCATTAAATAAAATCCATTTTGTAAATGAATGAATCAACTTTTTTTTCCTATCGGGGAAAGTATCAAGGCTAAACAGTTTAGTTGTTGGGCAATATTTATATGCTATTCCATTCGTACTTCCTTCCTTATATTATTGCCTGGAAAGTAGAACGAGCAGGTTGAGATGGTTTGTTCCTTTGCTTTTGTGGTATTTAAGTTTTACTTAGACCTTTTGGAGAGGATGAATCGTGATGATGAAAAGTGTATCGAGTTGTATTTTTTGCTTTGACTTTTTGTATCAAACGTGTAAGCGTTTGTAGTTGGAATGCACATGTTTATGCGTCTACTTAAGCCCTAAAGCTAAAACATGTGTTACTTTTTCAATATTTGAGAAATATGTCCTATTTTTAAAAACAGGGAAAATGGTGAAATTAAATATCACGAAAATATAAACGAAAAGTATTTAATGTTGTGTTCTACTATGAGTTTTTATAGTTGACCAAATAAAGTCTAAAGCGGAGATCTCTTTTAATTTTTTTACTTAATTTAGTTTTTATGCTTAGTGTTCCATAAATACGCGTTGACATATAAATGCTAGACAGCTATATCAGATTTTACTGACAAAACAGACAGTTTTAAATTTCCACGAAAGTTTTTTTTCTAAGCATAAAGGCAAATCCATGTATATCTTAACTATAACATTTCGTATGTATATATTATTAGCTTCTCTTTATTACTTAAAGTATGCTTTTCAACAAATTTTTAAAACCCTTTGCAAGGAACAGAGTATTTTTTTACATTATTAATAAAAAAACTAAAAACATGAGAGCTTCGAGACAGTCACAACGCATCATAATAAAATATTTACTATTTCTTGATTCTTGATTGCCTAGATCATGTTTCGCTTTTGAGTGAACATTCTCTAAGAAAAACTAATATATCTGTTTTGAAACAAGATGCTACATTAAACTAAACTACAAAGGTAATAGGGATAACTACTTAAAAATACTATTCTTACAAAACAAATATGGCATATCGCAGTATAGATACCAAATTGTAAACACATATTTTATTACGCGTTACTTTTATGGGTGCGTGAACAACTTTATAAAAAAATTAAATGTCTGAATGAAAACCAAGAAGAACATTTGTCCTCTGTTATTAATAAAAAAGAGAATTTTGAATGAGCAAACTTATTTGTTTGGAAAGTCCTCTTTGTATTCATTGCGAAAATTACATTGCATGGTATATACAATGCACTCATATAAACTCACTCAAGAGATATTATTAAATGAAGACTTAAAATGAGCACTTGGCTTGAGAAAAAAGAATATCAAGCTTACAATTTACTTTGTTTTGAATGCTGTATTTGTATGAATGAATATTTTACATTCTTCATATGCATAATATAAGAATATTGTACTTGGTATTACGTAGGCAGCAGACGCAGTGGTGGTGGCGCGCCTAAACCGTGTGTGGGTCCAGGCATATAATATGCATAACAAAAAAATATATCATAAAAAACAAGCAATAGTCTACTGAGTTTGGCGAGAGTGTAAGAAACTTGTTATGTGTATTGTGTGTGTAGTCAGTAGTGACGACGGCTATTTTAGTTCCTTCCTGATTCCTTCTTGTTGTTCTTGGGTAGTAAAATGCATCGTGTTGTCTGTAAAACTGTTTGGAGGAGGAGATGAGCATTTTTGTTGTTGGAGTTGGAACCGTTAAGTATTACTGTCTTTGAAATTGTGTTGGTTGGTATTATTTTTATTGATAGCACTTCTAGTCCTTATAGTGTAATTTTATTCATTTTATTGGAATTTTACAACGTCGTAAAGCATGCATGCTCTAGGAAGATTTCTTTAAAAGAAAAAGAAGCAAAGCTAAAAAAACGTAGTGATGAGGGGCCTGGGAAAAATTGAACACGGTTTATAGTTTTGAAGCTTTATGAAATTGTGGAAAGATGAACATGACATTACATTTTTTTTCGGGGAGATCGTAAATTTTAACTTATGTTGTTTCTATGCGATATGCAACACAATATTGAATATGGTACTGGCAAATGTGGATGTTATACATAGGTATTATACCCACGAAATAAAGCTGAATATATTGGATGTATTAAGAATATTGCTTCGAGTTTCATTTTATTAAGACTTTTATGTCTCAATTGCAGATTATCATTTTAACAAGAAGGTCTTTCTGGAATTGTTTGTTTTCGTATTTATTTTTAGTATATGCTCAAGGCTCAGAGTACCGTACAAACGAATCTTTACCCACCTCTTTGTCTCAGGTGGTACTTGTAAATTTTTGATAAGGATGCGCGACATATCTTGCGCAAAATTTGATTAGGTGGCCGATATCTGTAGAAGTAGTAAAAGGTGACCTGCAAATAGTGGCCAAGGTGAAAAGTTATCAAGGGAACTTATCCTGTATCCAGACAAATCTCTTACACAAATAAACCGAAAAGACTCGCTTATAAGACTAAGAGGTTTTTTTAGTTGCTTAAAAGTAGCGAAGTTAATGACATCTGAATCAAAATTTATTGAATGCACATAAACGAAATGTTTTACAAGGTCGTTATATCATTCCAGTATAGCTAAATATAAGCTATTGCTATTCACCAAAAAAGAAACAATTTAATGAAATCAGCTTATGAAAACTGTAGTAGGTATCGTAACTCATTCTTCCAATCTCATTTCTCATCCTATCCTTGTTTTACTTGACTGCATCCTACGATGTAATTAATTATGTTTGAAAACTATTTGAATTAAAATGGTACCTCTAGTTTACTCTTGAATTACTCTTACTCTTGCCATTTTTTAAATTTTTATTTGAAAAATTGTTTACTTTTTGGATCAATTTGCAATTTTACAATTGGATGATTGCTATTAATTGTGCTCACATCTAGTGCTAGGATCTAGCATTTGGTTAGCTTGTGTTATGAAGAGTTAATAAACTTCGAAGATTCATTTTCGTAAACTCGTGCTCATTTTGCTAAGAAACAAACATTTCTAAAGGAAAGGAAAAGTGTTCCAATTATTATTATGATTAGTTTACAAAACAAAATTGCCGATTGGATGCGTCGTAATGTTCTTTACAGCAAACAAACAAAATATAAATATTTCTTAGAATACTTTGTTTATCTTTGTCAATAAAAAATACGAAATCAATAGTGGGGGCAATGTACGGGGTTTTATTTTAATATCACCACTTACGTCAGAAACGATCTTTTATTAACAAACACAATGCTATTTTTTGAACTTTCAGAACTGTATGATTAATGCGTTGTGTCTATTTAGTTTATCTCTGCGCATTCTGAGTCCTGAGAGGGACATCAATAGAATATAGAGTCTATCCGCATTCCAAAATAATGCAACATTAAGCAATAAATAGTACACTATATAACACGAGCAGAGGCCATGCATTGTTGGCTTCGAAGCCAACAACATGAATACATGCATACATAAAAACATAGAGAGAGAGAGGGAAACCGTGTTTGAATAATGTCAACACAATCAAAGGACCAATCAGGTGAGGTGGCTCATATCCAAGAACAGCCGGAATTGTTGCTTATATTGAAGATCACCAAACTACTTTGATAATTGATATATGGTGGAAACCAAATTGACGGAGCGACATTGAATGACTGACAAGACAGTTTTTCTCGCACAAGTTTCTGTTTTTTATTGAAAATCACTCATAAGATAAGCTAACACAAAACGTTGCAGACGTTCTATTGTTTTTAGGGCTTGTTGTTGGAACGCTATGTTGTTTGCATGATACAAAATAATTGCTGCTTATTTACGGACCCCGTTTAGTCTGTAGTCTGTACATTTTTATTCACACACGACTATATATTTATCTGATTTCGGTAACGACCACTAAGAAAACAACTAATGATACCCGGAGGTCTCGAGTCTCTCACAAGCAAAGGAATTTGCTAAAAAAACGCGAAGTTAAAACCCCTCACACCTACACACTTTTGTACAAACTTGCTTACCTTGCAAGTATGCTTTACATTTTTAAGACATAATCCCCCATCCGCAAATTCTTAATTGGAGTAAAGAATTTTCCTTGTTGGCATACTTCTCATAAGCAGTAAAAACAAACGTAGACAAGCGTGAACATGACAGCTATACTTACAAGAAACTTGAATCTCCTATAACTTTTTGTTGTCGTATTTGTCCTTATTACATCAGCGTTGCTATGTGAAAAATGTGTCGTAATTGCAACTTTTTTTCTACCAAGTTTTTCAAGTTTAAAGGCTTTCCCATAGCGATTCGCCGGTTTTTCTCAGTATACTTTTCATTCGAACTACATAAAATAAGAAAATTGCAAGTTTTGCTGTTGGCACAGGAAGGAAAGGGTTTGTTCATCTTTTCGTGGTGGGGGCACTGTAGCAAGGCATCGTGGCTTACACATCATCGTCATCATCATCATCACCAACCAAAAAAAAATTCCATCAAATCCTAAGTCTACCACTCATTCTACCTCTACTACCATAATATTTTATAGTTTAGAAAAATTCTTACAAAGCCCATGCGTTTTCGCACACCCAGAGACGTCGAGACAGTTGATGTGACTGCTGACTGCTGTGATGATGATGACGGTGGTGGTGTTACTGGTTTCTAGTCTCATTTCAGCTAAAGAAATTGCATAATAATAATATGACATGCTCATTCGGGGTTCTATTTACACTTAGTATCTAGCAGCACGTAACAGTTCTCTTCCGTAAACTGGTATGACGTCAACGTCACGATTCACTGATTGTCCCTAACTTAACATGCTCCCTAACCACCACGTTGCATTGCTTACCAACCTTTATATAAATTCAAAATGTTGTCATGTTAATACTTTTACCATTCTTATGAATACTTATACAACATTATACTAGCATAAAATGGATTTATTTGCAGGAGAGCAAGGCTATTGTATAACCCATCTTCCATATCCTCTTCTTCTGTGCTCTTTTTTCCGCATCGTGGTGGGTGTTGAAGATACATAGGAATTCGAACAATGCAAAATGCAATAATATTTCTATATTTTATAGTTCCTCACCCACACTACCATTGCCAAGTGTAAGGATACCCGTAGCGACGACAAACTTCCTTCGAGGAAGAGCTGTTTAAACTTGTTCTCTTACTTCTTTCTTTCAAGAAAAAGTGCCCTTGCCTTGTGGCTACACAAAAAAAGAATTTATTGTACAAAAGTTGTATGTAAATGTCACATTATACAGTTTTCTCATAATATATTATGCTTACTACGACAATCACATCAACTTTATTATACGTATTATGTATGTTTGTATACCCTGCCATTTACAATAACCCACTGAACTACTGCCGTGACTCTGAATAGAGATCTATAATTTATTTTTTTCAGTGAGCAAAAGAGAAAAAATTAGAATTTTCTGCAGCAGATTCGATGCCTTTTTATACTTTTATAGTAAAAGGAGGTGTCCATGCAGTAATATCTGCATGGGTTCATCATTTGAACCACGCGTGGGCTATCTGACATCTTTACACACTTGGTTTTCAAGACTTCTCGTGGGATATCAAAAACAATATTTCAATTCGAAAGAAATGAAAATTCCCATTTTATTTTTTTTCTCTTTCATACAGTAATGTAACAGCTGGATATGAAAGATGCCAAAAATGTGCAAAGTTAAAGTCCAACAGAATTATCTGAGATGGGCACTTGGTGTAACAATAGCAATTTACGGTAATGACAAGTGTTGAACTATAAATGGTCCTACAAATACGCATTATGTTGACTATAAATTGAAATCGGTCTTCTTCTTTTAGTATTAACGTATACGAAACGTTCATGTTAGTGCATTAGCTTACTGAACATATGTATCTCTTTTTCCAAATAATTCTAAATTTAAACCTTAAAGTTTATTTTTATCAGCCTATTGGCCTGGCGCGACGAAATAGCCATCATCTTCCGGTTAATGACGGTTTATTATGCCGAGATTAAAAATAAGATGAAAAATTACTTGGATAGCCATATGCAAACGAAAAGAAAAGGATAAGGTACATATGTACACTTTTAAATGTACAAATAGGCAACCATAACCGCTTTTCTCTTTCCTTGCTTTCACTATAGATATAGCTTCGGGCTACATTGTTCAAATTATGCTGTAGTTTAATTTCGCAGCACTGTTGACGGAGGAGTGGGCGGATAAGTAGCTTAATTTATTGTGTTATACTCTCTAGAGCCTGCTATTTCTGCAACAGTAGCTTTATCAGATCAGCAGTGGTTCCGCTTATTACCACGTATTTTCTTTTTTATTGCCCCACAAAACATAGAAAATGATGCTGAATTGGTGCAACGAGCATCTAAAAATGCATTTTATCGCATATATGCATATATTACATCTATATGCAACACACGATTTTTCCGTCACGTACACATGTAAAAATCCTTAGCATACAAACCATTGACACATCTCTTTTATATAAGTTGCCAATATGCAAATTTTTCACAAGTCCATGTATTTAGATTGGCGTTCCCCTCCTTTTT
>JAQFZG010003214.1:0-14183 GCA_034695465.1 Entomobrya nicoleti | reverse complement strand
GTAAAGTAAATGACAAAGTATCACATCTTAATTCTTACTTACAGGTTACAATACTGGTAAAAAACTGAACAATGTCAATTGATTAAAATACAAATGAGTTATGCTAAGCATACGAACACTTATTTTAGTAAGACTTAAGAAGGTAAATATGTTTTTTAGAAACCGAGTACTGTTTACAAATGGATACCTACACATACTTTCCATGTAAGTTTCCCTCTTATAAAGCTTTTACTACTCTTTAATAACCCAATCTCACCATGACTATGGGTAAGTACTAGTGAAAAACTTATTTAATTAGTGTAATATTTAGTTAATAATATTTAAAAAGCTTAAAGAGTTGCACGTTAATTTTACACTATTGGAGTTCAAAAAAATATCTTGAAGAAATTCAAATCAGTCGTGGTTGGATTACAATGCTATTGGAAAGGATTATTATCATAGAATACCGAAATTATTTTATTGAAGCTCATTCAAACGATGAAATGAAACGCGTCTGCTTCCTCAAAATACGACCAGTTCATTTATATATGCTACGATGCGACCGAAAAATAATGGTATGGATTTAGCTGGTTTCCCAGAAAAAATATAGTAATTTTTAAGACAGTCAACTTGAACCTATTGTTTTCTTTTTTGAAAAACACAACTGAAACAATAACTAAATTCCACAAATCGAGCAGTAAAAAAGTAAAATAATTTAAATGATATAAATCGTTTTTGCTACTACCTTTAATTTATAAAATCCTGATCGACCAGAAGAATAGATTAGGCATTTATATTACCAAACATATATATTTATTGCAAAAATATTAGTTGTTCTTGTGTCCAAAGGTAATGTAACGACTTTAGGAATTTGTGGTTTCAAGATTGGTTTCTATGAATATTTATACAAAACCTAAGCATTTTCCCCAATGTTGGATCAACTTATCTTTTATTCCATTTTGTTACAAAATAAACCTGATTATAGAACTTGAAGCGCTTAAACCCAGCATACCATTTAAGCCAAAAGCAAAGCACATGTTCTTTGAATTAAAATGGATTCAGCCTAGACTCAAATGACTCGGCTTAAGATCACTACTATTTAGAATCTTGTCAAAAGCAACAAAGTTACTATATTTCGAGTTATATCATCACAAATCAACAGCCCCAGTTTTGACGTAACCATTCCATAAGGTCCTAAAACGAATCCAATTTGTTTGAACGTTTTACGCTGTCTACGTTCTAAAGGCGTCCTTATTTGAGAAGTCCAGTACGTCCTAGCTTGTGAAATGTTTGCTCTTGGCAAATCGGCAAACTTTGTAATTACCATAGCAACAACATAACAAGCAACCAAAACTGGAGGTGCACAAAGATACGTTATAATGGTAAGCTCGTTCCACAAACCTAGCATACAATAACCGGCAACTGATGCCAACATAGCACCAACAAATATAAGCACAGTAAAAAACAAAGAAATTGGCTCGAATAATTTGAAAATCAGATGCACAATATGATATTGATTGTAAAATTGGTTGAATCGAACATAACGAAAGTTTTGCTTTGGAATCATTTTCTTGGTATAACTTTGCATTATTTCCAGAAATGAAATAAAAACTGATATTGTAGAAATCAGGAGCCATCCAAGGTATGACATCCCAATTACAAGTGAAAATGACGTGCACACTTTTACTATCAAAGCATTCCCAAAATAAATCTGAAACGCCGTCGAGTCAATTAGGAATGGAGTTATAATAACTATTGTAGAAATAACTGGGTGCATAGACGTGAGTCCATAAATTATTAGCTCCTTTCCTAAATGTCTTCCGGACTCGGTCACTTTGCCATTTTTGTACTGAATATTTTCAATTTTGCAGCATTGAGATATGAGGTATTGAATTTCCTTATTGGATGTAAATATAACATAAACGTTAGTCGAAAAAATGATTACAATGCAAACAAACATTGTGTGAAAAGCGATTTCGTCTAGAGGTTTTTTAATGAAAGTTTGCCAATTAAAAAGGAGGAACAAAAGTCGAAATAGAACCATGGACAAGTATATACCGTAAAATGTTACAGCTGCCCATCGAAGTACTGTCCTAGTTTTGAGATGAAAGTTTGGGTTCGGAATCAGACGATTTATATTCGTGTCAATAAAATAGGGTGCAGGGAATATATTTTGGAATTTTTTGTGAACACGAAACGTTGCTGAAGTGAACGACATTGCGATTTATAGACCATCAAATGGTTTGGATAGTTAAGAAGGTAATATCTGGAGTGCTCTAAACTGTTATTGTTCCAACGTGGGTAATGATTGAAATAAATGTTAGGACAAAGTTCTAAAATGCTAAAAAACATTTAAATCAATAAATGCTGGGGCTTGTGGTTTAAAAATAAGGCCAAATACTGCGCATTATGTTTTTAGATGATATAAAACAGGTTATCCAGAAATTATTTGGGTTAAGCATGTTTAACTCGAGTTTATTTTCCGTGCATGTGTTTCCTTTCTTTAAATAGTTTTAGTGCATACATAATACGTACATATACCTTAATACATTTGTATTTCAAGTGAACAAGGAAGTATTTTTTTAAGTTTCTATTTTTACCAAAATATTTTAAATATAGATTTGCTGGTGGATGTTATAAAAAGAAGCAATATATTTATATCCACTATAATATATACAAATGCCAAATAATGTAACCTTTGATGCAAAAATAGTAGATTTCATTTTATTTTATTCGATTTTTTTGGGATACCCAGATGCTGCTTTAATATTGTATGGATGGACGGCAACATTTTCTGATAAATTGACGAAACATGAACATGTAGTGCAAATTAGAAGAAAACACTAAAACTTTTTCATTACGTTGTTAAGCTTCGGATTCTTTTACAAGTCATCAAACATCCGATAAGAATACCAGGCTATTTCCAGTTGGATTTTTTCGTTGCCATATTGGAATTTAAAGTCTCCCATTTGAATTTAATTGCAACCATCTTTAAGTTAGTTATGGTTTACTTTTGGTAAGACTGATCAGATTCATATTTTAGACATAAGCCACACCTCAAAGACGTATCGAAAGTTGACCACTTGGAATACCATAAAGACTAGAAGTAATAATCAATGCTAGGATGACCTCAAAAATCGATGATATAACACACGTGTGCTCCATATAATATTAATCATCGTTGGGGAAAAGTAATTCAAGTGAACATATAAGGAAATACTTTACTTATTTGGTTGGCACATTATTAAACTTTACTCATTAACTTAATATATTACTTTATTTTAGGCTATAATTGATTTTGCGTAGAATAAAACGATAAAACCTTTTTGTAATTGTAAATGGCGCCAGTAAAATAATATTCAATAATAACTAAGCTCCAGTGCTTTTATTTCCTGAAGTACCTCAGAGACAGTTGATATCTAAGCTTAAATTATCACTAAAAGAGTTTTTTTGTCTAACTGCTGAGAAATATGTTAAATAAATGGTATCTTTGTAGCATTTTTGGAATCTGGGAAGTAAGAAAAATAAAACCATAGTTTTAGTAAATTTGATTCACATTTAACAATTTAACAGAAGCTTTTGCTTTCAAACATTCATTCATTCTAACTAAACTAAAACTTAAACTTCATTCTATATTTTAAAATTACAACCAGAAGAAATTGTAATATAAAACCTAGCAGATAGCAAAACAATTCCTTGGAAACACAATCAGCAATACTCAAAATGTCATATTTATCATATTTAGTTTTGCTGACTTTTGCAGTTAAGTGCGCATTATGCACTAAAATTGGAAAAGACATGGTTAACTTTAACTACAAGCTAAGTTCAAGGCTACTAAATTCAATGTCTCATGACGAAGAAACCTTGGAATATTTACCCAAATTGAAATGGTTTGAAAATAAAGCTAATGTGAAGCAGTATTTCGAATACTTGAAAACCCCTAAGAGTAATGAGCAACTTTTACAAAATCTTTATAGTTTTCTCCAGACTTTCGCAACCAATCGATGTCTTGTTGTGGTGAACAACTTTGCTGCAGTCAATATCATACCAACGATTGAATTACCGATAATCCTTAGAAAGTTTGAATTGGCAATTTGTAGAAAGGAATACTTTAGTACGGAATGGAGTAGGCCTTCAATAACAAGAGATATGTTGTGGATACCGAATAATTCATTATCGCAACTTAACGGGAACTTTTCTGCTACAATTTACGAAGGACAGGATTTGAAAACGGTAGAGCACAAATGTGCAAACTCTGTATATTTTACTAGTCTTTTGCCCTACTGGAGGAGTAGAGATTACTGCGTTGGATTGAATGCAGACAAATTTACATTTGCAACAAAGCCGTGGCAGTGTCAAGTGCAAGTGGATCTTTTTATGCCGGAAAACATTTTCAGACTTGGAAAATTCACTGATATATTTCGCACCAGACTTGAAGACAAATTCCAATTCATGCCTAGTTCAACGCCAAATATAAATATTTTAATTGACCGTAAATCCAATGTTCACCAATATGAAGTTTCAGCTTTGTTGAGGTGGATTTCAAGAAAAGATCCCGGAACTTCTAATTTTGACGATGATAGAGCGTACGCGGCTATAACTGATGTTCTTATCATTGGTCACGTTTCGGCTGTTGGAATAAATATTCCCAACTGTAAAATTTCTACAATAAATTTAGTGCTTATTGGGCTCAATTCTGAATCTATGCTGGTTACAAACCACATAAACCTACCGATTCTTTCCCTCAAATCTATATATTCTTTGGAAAAGTCTCAAATTTCAGCATTGGTTCCCGGATTATTGACAGAAGAGTCATTTATAGAGCTTTCTCGTAAATTTATACATTTTCGTAAATGATATATGTAGGTATATGCACATTTCAGTGCATTTCACATGTAATAAATGTGGGAACGATAACGCATATGTAATGAAAACGTTCCATGATCATCCATGTACTTGGTCATAAATTATTCACTGAATGTATGAAATATATGATCCACCGTTATTTTTATATTAACGTTCTACACCTATTTTATGCATCCTACACATTAACAGTCGTGCTTTCCCTTTTCTCGTTTATAGGCATTCGGCTCGGGAAATGTCGTTTTACCATAGAGATACAAATATGACGCACGGTAAAAAGATTTTGCCTGCTGAATGCGTACCTCTGCTTTCTCTTTTCAGATTTTTCTTTGGTAAATAAAAGTCATCTGAGTGAAGGTAGCAGAAAATGGGGAAAGTATTTTTTATGAAGCAGACTACAGTACTAAATAGTTGCTTTTATGGTAATACTAAACGGTAAACATGTGTATGTATCTCTGCCTGCTGACGTGACGTGTCACAAAAAAATTTACTACATTTTTATGGAATAAAACAAAATATATTGTAACAATTAGTTTATGAAATTAAATATTTTATTTGTAAACCATAATTATAAAGTGCGTAAATATAAATATCAAAATTAGTCGTTTGTTTTGTTCCAAATTTACGAAGTATTAGCCGGAAAAGTACTCTATTAATGGGTATTGGTTTATCAACAAGTTGTACAAAGGCGAATTTTTAATAAAGTATGGGGTGTTAAGATGTTGTTTTGGTTTCACTCAGAACATTAAAAAGGACTTTATTTTGAAAGTTCTTGAATATATGTACATTTTGGAAACTATTGGCACACGACAAAGAAAATTATACAAATTCAATTAGCTGGTTGGAGTACCAACAAAAAAAAACTTCAGAACCATTTGTCAGTAGTTCAAAATATAGCCGTGGTGAAATTGTAAGCCCAATAAATTTTAAATATTCAACCTTGATAGTCCAAACCTTTAGGATAAATACTGCTTCAACTTGTCAGTGCACTTTCACTTAGAAGGGTAAGTAAAAAACCAAATAATAATTGCATTTTTTCGTAAATTAATTAATTTAATTTTTAATTCGAATTCATGAAGAAAATTTTCTTTATTCCATTTTAGTCTAAATTCCACATATTTTCCTTATTGATCACGTTGACGGAAACACGTTTAGAAAATGGAGGCTGTCCTCAATAACCCTTTGGTGCGATTACTGTACAAATTATAAAAAAAATCAATTTTAAATGCTGATAAGGCGAACATTAATTTTAAAATACCATAATTCTTTTTCTTTGCAGTTACTAAAGAACATTTTAGAATATGCCCTAATAGAAAATAATTCTGACTTTCTCAGCAACTCGAATGTGGCTTCATTACGTCTAGTATCAAACCAATGGCTCCAGTCAGCATCCCGTGTAATAAAAGAATCAAAGCACTCTGTCATCTACATCACATTAGGGAACTCTGTTAGTACCACCAATTTGAATAAGCGAGAGTATGGCAAAAGCAGTAAACTGCTGATGTACAATTTCATGGCCACCTTTTGTTCAAAATTGCATTCTAAACACTCGTTTCTCGCTATCCAGTTAAATTTTTATCACGATTTTTTCATAATTGTAAACTTTAAAGTTTTACAAAACTTTTTAAGATATTGCGGACAATATGTGGTAAAGGTACAAATACGTATTCCTCCTCATGAAGAATTTATTAAAAAGGAATTTAAAAAGTTGGACTTTGCATTTTTGAGGTCGGTTCGTGTTGTTATTTGTGGTTATCTAGATGACGATTCAACAACTGAAAACAGCAATCGTACTAGCTTGAAACTACTTGACTTGTTTTTCAAAGGAGCTGAAAACTTGAAAGATTTTGATTATTGTGAAGAGGGTTCAGCTGTTGTATTTTTTAGAGATATTGGCTCATTGACACTGCCAACTACTATAACTCGTTTTTCGTTAAGAAGCTTCCTACGAAAAATAGATTATGAACTTCTCATGAACAGCAGTCTTCCAAACCTTACGCTACTTGAATTAGATCTTCTTCGTTCCGTACCGCATCAACATATTTTCAACATTTTGAGTCGCTTTCGAACAAGTTTAAAACGTGTTGAGATTGTGCTCAACGACGAAATTGAAGACTTTCCGAAATTGCCGCTTATGGAAAATTTGGAATGGTTGGGCATTTCTGGAGCTGAGTTTGAGTTCACTGGGGGTGTGAGGGTTTTAAACCCGGACTGCTTTCCCAAACTAAATAATTTCACCTTAAGACACCAAACTGAATCCAGTTACCTCTCTTGGATAGAAAATTTAAGATTTGGAAGTGTGAAGGAACTGTTTGTTGGAATAAAAAATGAAAATCAATCCAAAAGCGATTCGGGCTGCTTCCAAACTCCAAGTTTGATGTTTTTCCGAGAATTACAGAACTCATTCCCAAACACGACAAAGATGACCTTTGGTCTCAATTTTGATAATATGAAAGTTCTCAAAACCCTTTTTCGAGATTGGACGCAACTAAAGGAACTTGATTTGATTTTTGTTGGAAAACATACTCTGAAACTTACGCAGTGCTTGATGATTTCGATTTTTCTTGGTATTCCACTAGACAATTTAAAGGGTTCGAAGTTTGAAGAAGTCAATATTCAAAATCAAATGTCCCATGCATTTGAGCGGAATGGCGATGCAACAGAGTCAATTATAAACTTGACAGGTAAGTAATATGAAAAATGTATAAATTGAAACTTATAAATTTGCATAAAAATTACAATTACGTGGAAATATATTTCTGACATTTTAGAGCTAACTTCTTTAACACTTACAAGTGACTTTAAGTCAGGAAACTTTAAATGGTTTTTGGAAGTGCTGCCTTTGGCATTTAATAAGATGCCAAATCTGAAGCGGAAAACGTTTATGGAAATAATCAGGTTCGTAATTATATATTGTGGAAATTTGTTCGAAAAAAAATTGACAAAAATATATTAATCAGTACTTTCTTTTCTTTGCAGGCAGTAATGGACGCAAACTTTTGATATAACTGAAGTACATATATGCAAGAACCTACGAATTCAGAAAATATAATATTGTAGATGTATTTTTTGAAGCGCGAGTTTTAACATTTATAATTCGAATTGAAGTTGGCATACATATTAAATAAAACGAAAAGTAAAAACTTTAAATTAATTTGTTTAAGTATTTAAAAACATATTTTTAATGTGGATTTAACACAATTTTTATGACAAACGTATTCCAGGTTATTTATGTTGTATTATAATGTTTCCATTGCTTCCGCTCAGTTTACTTTCTAAATTTCGTGAAATTTTAGAATATCAGTTTTACAAATTTAAGAACTTGTGTGTATAAGCTCAGCATTGTGTGCGTAATAATAAAAATTGTCTTTGATTCTTTTGGCTAAAAAGATGTAACGTTTTTTTATAATGAGAAGGAAACTTCAATATTTTTGAGTAACGATTTCTCATGAATGTTATCAATAAAAGGATCGTTGTGTTTGTGGAATGCAATACTGTGCTTTTGAATTACTGGTTTACAAAGCCAGTGTTAATTTTTGAATAAAAATAAAATTTCAACAAAATGTGTGTTTATAATACAATAAGTTTAGAGATTTTTTGTGTGATTTTTGTGCTAAACGATTGAAATGTATCAGTCCTTAAGCTTTCTGATTATTCTTTTAAGCTGATTTAAGGGTCGCCATCTGGTTTATATTGTCCAGCAGAGGCTTCAGTGTTAGCAACCATTTTAGAACGTCGATAAGCCAAGAATAAAACATGAATATTGAGTATTTAAACCTGGCAGTTTATTTCTTTGGGTGATTTATGGATTATTTCATTATATTTATCTAATCACAGTCACAAAAGATCAATAAGTGGTAAACGAACATTTTTTGCTAGATGCTTGTATAATGGTCTACGTAAAGGAGCTGGATTTCATTTTACTTTTGTTCAATTTGTTCGATGTTCTAGTCATTTCGATTTTAAATGCCATTTTTCATCTATGAATAATGAAAACAATATCCAACAATTTCAAAGACAAGGATAGCGCACAAAAACAAATTTCAGTCATTCATCAGTTCCTTGAAGTGACCAGAACTTTAAACGGTTTTGGTGCTAGAACTATTCCAAACAATGGCTCAAAGTCTGCTTTTCCGTTGTTATCGGAACTGGGATTTATCTGAAACTTCTGACAAATACTCGTCACAAATAAAAACAAGGTATCCCTTCCAAATGTCTCCCCAATGCATTTTCTTTTCCATTCTGAAAACGGAATGAGTGCCTCATTCTGAACAAATTTGGTTCCATCCTCGTTTAAAAATCGTTCTGGTCTGAAGTTCTCCGGATCTCCCCAAATTTCAGGGTCATGATGCACAGCATAAAGATTAGCAAACACGGTAGCACCTTTTGGAAGATGATATCCATGAAATATCAAACTGGATTTCATTTCATGTGGAATACCTAATGGGCCAACTGAGCTAATTCTTAAGAGTTCCGATATAACAGCTTCAGTGTAAGGCATGCTATTTTCAAAACAACCAACAATTTAAAAAAAAGTTATATTTTTAATAATCTTATCTTACAAGTTATTCTAGAACTACTCACTTGACTCTGTTTGGTAGCGATGGCAATTGTGGCCCAATTACGCTATCAATTTCCGTTTGTAATATTTTTTGAATTTCTGGGTTATCGCTCAAATAAAGCAACAGCCAGGATAATGAATTAGCTCTAAATAAGTATAAAGATTATTGTGCTAATTTACTGTAAAATCATACAAACATGTTTACATAAATATAATTGTATAACTGACGAGGTTTCAGATCCTGCCAAAAACAAATCAAAAAGTCCGGCAGTCAAATTCGAATCTGGGGAAATATTTATGAATAACAATTAAAGGATTTTCCAAATTCGAAGAAAGTTATTTTAAATACATATGTATATTGTATAGCATTCTTACTTCCAACTTCCTTATAAAAACTAGATTTTGGGTCAGTCTCGTTTCCAATTTCCAGCAAATGATGATCTATGTAATCTCTAGAAACGTTTAATAGAATGTTAGGTGCCCCCTACTAAGCCACTAAAATACGTATTTCTACTATGGCAATCAAGTTACCGTAACTCGTTGGAATCAAATGTTTCCTTATGTTTTAGAATAGATTCATTGAAAAGTTTCATCATTTTGTTTACGCTTTTCTTGTACTGATTCCATCGAAACAAATTAGGAGCAATAAATCGCAACACCGGAGCAAACAACAGCCCTGTGAACTTGTCTTGTAATGAACTACAATTGCGAAATATGTATCCATCGCATCACAAATAACAGGTTTACCTTCTTCCCACTGACATCTTTCACCGGTGACAATGCGCCACGAAGAATTGATGGCAGGGGCATTAAATAGACGTTCACCTGAAATAGAAGTGCCTTCCTGCTTTTCAAACCATTCCAACAAAATTTGAACTTCGTCCATTATCATGGATTCCATTGAGGTTTTAGCGATGCCCAAATTGCGAAGAGTTCGTACAGTAAATTTCCGCTGAGCTTCCCATGTTGATCCCGACGAGTTTATTATTCCTTTTCATAAAGTATACGAGTCACAGAATTAAATATTTATGTATATTGGCTTATTATTAGTTAAACATTTGTATACCGTATGGCCCTTTGGTAAATTCTAATGCTACTGCATTATTATTCATTCGTCCTGTTGATGCGGAGTCATTAAAAAGTTCCTTGATAAGCTTATAATCGCTAACTACAACGGCACTATTTAAAAAAAATATGTGTTTAATTATTGGTTATCCTAACATAAAGTCAAATAAATCTCCAAAGTAATGGCTCACTCGTCCAATCCTAATTTAATTCGAAAAGTAGGCCCATATTGGATCGCCCATTCTGTAAATTTTAAGTGAGGTCGGAATCCAATTTGTAAAAGATTTCCAAGTAGCGGTAATGGTGTTGGTCCTATCAACAAAAATGTGACATAAGAGAATATAAACTGAAATTCTATAATTTTTGTTTTAATTTATTAGCAAACCTGGTAGCGTATTTCCTTCATTGGTGTTTCGCTTACGCTTACTCAAAAATAAAAGTCCGATCAAAATTACACACAAGCACAATGCAATGGTGAGAAACATGATGTTTTCAAAACTTGCAGGTAACACGAACTGCTTCTTCAAAGAGCTGATATACATGTGATTTCATTTTAACTTGCTGGACTGCATTTAATGGAAGAAAAGCTTGTATTAAACTTTTTTGTTATGAATGTTCAGCAAAAACCAGTTTCAAGGTTATTATCCGAGGTAAGTGTTTGATGCCACTGACCGATCATAGTACAAGTACCATTCAAATATCAACATTTTTATTGTACATGAATTACTGTATGCAATGAAATTGCTATACATCCATAGAAAAGATAAACGTGTATGTTTTCCAGAGTTCGCATCAATCTCTTAGAGTGACATTACCCAAGTATCACAAACAGGTTTTAGAGTAGAATGAATAATAAGTCGTTCTTAAGTTCAAATTCATAAAATTCCTGCCTCCAATTTTGAGCACAAAATAATATTGGCATATTATTCCAGCTGCCTAGAAATATCTCGGTTAAAGTTCTGATGAAACAATTTAGAATACAAATACAGACTTTGGATAAGTGTAATTTGTTACTCCAAATTAATGTAAATAACAGTATATCTATTTATAAATGCAGAAGTTATTTTTTGGTCAAGCTCGAATTCCAATGATTAAATAAAAATATATTTGATTCATGATTGGATTTTGTGTTTATTGAACTTTGTTCACGCTTATATTTTATAATAACCCTACTCGTTTACAATATATAAACATATTGTAATTCATTTTCATTCCGCATAAATTATAAATTACAATGGAGCTTTTTTAAACAAAACTTATGCAACAAATTTAAACATGGTTCTGTTTCCACATACCATACACTGACCCATCACAATTTTTTTTTTAAGTTTCATTATAAAATTCATGTTATTTTGCATTTTTAAATTGGAAACCATAACATTAACCAAACTTCCTGGTTGTATCGTTAGGAACTATTTATATTTGCTGAAATACCAAGTAACTTTTAGATATATTCAGTCACGTCTCCATCGAACTTTTTATAAAAACCACTTCACGTTAAATTTTTATGAGAGAAAACTACTTTAAAAGTATTGGCTTGTTATCAACATTCGTTTTGTTTATTGTGGTAGGTCATTTGTTGGGATGGCCGCTTGAGTAAACTTCAGATATCAGTAAAACCAATTTTTTGATATATGGGCAGTATCAATAATAAAACTTTGCCGACAAGCCAAAAAGTTTACACCGTTATCTCACAAAATATTTGTTGTGCAAACATATCGCTTATGTGTGGAAACTTTCATGATCTTTCAGTTTGTAAGCAAAGCTATCACTAAAACATGAATTAATGTTGAATGAAAGAAGCCGCTTGGGTCATTGGCTTTTATGCTGAACGTTTGAAGTGCTGACATCGTCAACAGTCCATGCCAGAAAGTCGATAACATAAAACTTTAGTCACAGATTTTCATTCGTCCTATAGTAATCGAACTGAGTACAGATTTATCTCAGCTCTTTCACAAACGTGCAGGTTTAAAAACATATCATGTTTCTTACTGTTATTTTAGGGGTTTGTGTTTTTTTAATTGGAATTTGGTTTTGGCATAAGCCAAAAAACAAAACAGGACAAGAATTACCAGGTTTGCAAAATTGTACGATTTAAATATATTTAGTATAAAAATATTTCGCTAGGATATGTTTGTGTTTATAGGACCAACACCATTGCCGCTACTCGGGAATCTTCTACAAGTTGGGTTTCAACCTCATCTCACATTTACGAAATGGGCGAAACTTTATGGACATATTTACAGGATAAGGATGGGATTAAAAGAGTAAGCTAATTTACAGTATATTTTAGAGCTTATTATTCGCAAAAATTAATAGATAATTTATTTTTTGTCAATTAGTTGGGTTATAGTTACCAATAGTAAGTTTATCAGGGATATATTCAATGAATCTGCAACAGGAACAGTTCAAGATAACCCAGTAATGCTGGAGTTTAGCAAAGGACCCTATGGTACATAATTATGTACATGTAAAATAATTGCACATGTGTGCAAACCTACTAAAGTAATACTTTATCGATAGGTCTCCTAAATTCAGCTGGATCAACATGGGAGGAACAACGCAAATTTACTGTGAAGACTCTCCGAAATTTGGGATTTTCAAAAGCGTCAATGGAAACTTTGATTATGGACGAAGTGCAAACTATGTTGGATTGGTTAAAAAAACGCGAGGGATCTCCCATTACAGGTGATCGGATATTTAACGCTCCTGTTATAAATTCCTTATGGCGATTGGTCACCAGTGAAAGATGTAATTGGGAGGAAGGTCGACCTGCTATAGTCGATGCAATGGATTCCTTTTACAAGTATTAACTGATTTTTAATTTGTTCTCTCGATTTTCGATTGTTTCGAAATAATATTTCAATTTAAATTCTGGATACGTTTTTAGAGACATCATGAAGATATCCAGTAACGGTTTATTTTTCGCTCCAGTTCTCAGATTTATAGCTCCTAATTTATTTCGATGGAATCAATATGTCAAAAGTGTTAACAAAATGAGGGAACTTTTGCAAGAATCTATTACAAAACACAAGGAAAGATTTGATTCTACAGAATTGCGGTAGTAAATAATAACAAGATTATAAAAGCAGAATATATACGTTGTACAACAAATATGCTCGAATATTTTAGAGACCTGATAGATCATCATTTATTGGAAATTTCCAAAGAGACTAATCCCAAGTCAAGCTTTTATAAAGACGCTGGAGGTAACTATTTTAACCAAACGTCTAAATTGACCGTTTATTAGTTATAACCGCAATTAATTGTACGTTTGATTTACCAGATGCCAACATGATTGCAGTAATGTTCGATTTGTTCTTTGCTGGATCTGAAACCACGTGAGTAAGGAACTTTCCATTAATGCAGTTATTTATACAGCAACTCTAAGAAAAATCTCAATTTTATTTTATTAGGTCAACTACACTATCGTGGGCATTGCTTTACCTGAGTGTACACCGGGAAATATTAATTAAACTGCAACAGGAAATTGATGATGTCCTTGGGTCACGTTTACCGACGCTACTTGATAGATCCAAGTAAGAAATTTGCACGATATTGTAAATAGAAATTTTTGGTGTCGTATTATTTAAATTTGTATAATATTTCAAAAAAAATTCTAACAGAATGCCATACAGTGAAGCTGTGATATCAGAAGCTCTTCGAATTAGTACAGTATCCTCAAGTGGAAACCCACATGGAATAAAATCAGACT
>JAQFZG010003213.1:0-14191 GCA_034695465.1 Entomobrya nicoleti | reverse complement strand
GCAGAGAACATTGAATTGCATGCAATATTAATGCATTTAGTGATTTCCCGGAAGCCATGTCCACTAAACTTTCTGCTATCGAAAAGGAAAAAATAAGTAGTACTTTCCTGCTTTATCACACTTGTTTTCCGTGTGAGAAAAAAAGTAAAAGACAACTGGATGTGTATTGCGGTGGTGGTATTTTATTATATGTCTGCCTGCTACGGCTCAACCTCAACTCAACTCAAGCATCTTATTTTTTATTCCTTTGTACGTTCTTTTACTCTTTCAGATATCTGCTGCAATATGTCCTTGTAGCAATTTTTTCTCAGTATAAAAAATCACAATCAGTCACAAGCAGGCGTACGTTTCCCGGAGTCCAGTGGGGAAAAGCCAGAAATGAAACTGGATTGATAAACCATGTAAGGTAGAATTCTTGTGCCAAAAATTCTTGTGCTTTGCTTGAAGCGATGTATGCTTAAGTCACTAGAAATGAATACTTACAACAACCAACCGTTGTCGAAAGTGGCGACGAGAAACGTAATACGTGGGCGCATAAAAATATTAGTGTGTGAAACCACGTAAGCTGTAATAAAGTTTCTCACATAATATTATTATGTATTAAGAAGATGAAGCAATTTGTGCTAAACTATTTGCGGTAGCAGATCAGCTTTCTTCTCACATTTGACTTTTATACTTTCACCTGTTTGTGGATAAAATTTTAAAATTGCATTTGTTGACTGGTAGAAGGACTATGAAATAAGAGTACATGCAAGGCTAAATCAAGAAGCGTTTCTTCGAATAACTAAATAAATATACACATACATACACAATACAAGGCAAAACACAAGGGTAAGAAGTCTGTCGTCATATATTTACGAGATAACTAATGTCATGTCATGGCAAGCTATTGCTATATAATATAAGCACACTGGTACAAACTGTAGCAGTACACATGAGTTGTGCATTAAAAACATGGATCACATGAGAAGTTTGAGGACAGAAAACGTATGACGATAATATGTTTTCTCCTAGATGTGGTCATCCTTTTAGTTTCCCACCCTCACTCATTCCGTCCTCAAAACAATTTCTCTTCCGTTTTTTTCTATAGATATACTATACTCTTTTCAGTCGTTTCTGTGTTGCAACTCTCTTTTTTCTCTATCATTCGATTCCCACGTTGCATTTGGCTTGCGAACATTACGGTGACCCACACCATCACCACTATACATACATGTCATCTTGTCGGTTCCATTTTTACATTATTAAAACGATATATAATATATAGTACAAGTGCATTGAGTCCGGCGGATATTTCTTTTGGTTTTAGTAAATCATTGTATGTACATCATCCGATACGTATTATGTACTTCTATACATGTGAATCTCGAATCAATGAATCATTCGTCTTTAAGTCGAGTTTCCCTTTTAGTTTCCCCATGTAGGAAAAATACAGAAATAATATGTACACCCTCTTCATATGATTAACTGATTATATGTATATGTAAGAAAGTGTAACCAACAAAAAACGATACATTACAGAAGTGGAGAAAGTGATAGTCGTGATAATATGGGTGATGGGTGAGCAAATCATTAGGCGACATTGAAAACCACAGAAGTAGTGGAGTGTAACAAAAATGCTGAATCGCATCGTTGAATATGATGTGATGATTATTACAATGAGAAATAACATTGACTTAAATGAATCTACTTGATAGCACCATCAAATTTCGGGATAACTTTTTTGAAAATTTTTGAAAGAAACTTGAAAAGAAATAAGAGGCTCAATTTGTAACATGTATGAAGCTTGTCAACCCTTTCCATTTACCATCAGACTTTTATGAGCGTTTATAACTCTCGCATTATTGGTTTTGAAGTATTCATAGTATAAATAATTTTTATTATTACAAAACTGTGCAAAGTAGATTGAGTATTAGATCATACAAAATTCATTTTGCCAATTTTTACGTAAACATGTCGAAGTAGCACTTTGGAAAAACCATCCAATCTAATATGTGTAGAGTTTTTACATTCACCACCACCACAAGTGAAATGCATCATTGATTCACTACGTACGCTAGGAAAAACATCGGGAGGGGGTTTGCATACGAATGGATGGACTTGACTAGATACAATTTCACAAAGATATTGAAAAACAGCTTGAGGTCACAAACAACTTATGAAAATGACACCAAGATTTTCTAAGCGAAGAGAAAGATATTTCGAAAACTAAATAGATAAACATACATACATATTATACCATTGATGATAAATAATGCAATGCAACTTATGAAGTGATGTGATGATACCTAGTTTTTGGGTAGGACAGGGAGCTTTTGGTTGTGAATTTATGCATGATTTACGAGGTCGGAAATAGATAAGAAGGTATTTATATATCCAGCTACACTATGTACATGTATATGTGTCCGAGAGATTACACAAGATATCTCTTTTTATACTCATCGTCATCGTCAGTGTGATATACGTCTCAATGTTTGCTTTTCGTTCAAGGACACCCCCCGACGAAACTGCGACTTGATGATGATCAAATTTTATGAGGTTTTTGCTTGCTTACTTTCCCTGAAGAGTTGTAGACAGTATACTAAACCGACCGAACATCACAAAGTAAATTCATGAATGCTTGTCAGGATTTAGGTTGACTAATACAAACACTACAATCTTTTGAAGTAGTTAAGCTAAGCCAAATGGAAACGTGTCAATACAACTTTGAAGGATGTCTTCCTCTCTTTGTAAATACATATTCGGTATCATACAAGTGCGCAGAGATATGTATTTATACATGTTTGAATGATTTTATTTATCTTCCATCACGAAAGCTGCTTGCGAACAATTTCCAAAAAGTTGAAAGAATCTCTATCTAACCAGTATTATAGAATATTATGTTCGCATTGCTTACATATGTAGACGGTCAAATATTATCTAAGCGGTGAAAACATTCGCATGAAGCTTTATTTTCACTTTTAAGTCCCTCACAGCTTATTTTCGTTTCATCAATTTCAGATTAGGTGCTCGAATCATACGGATCATTTACATTCTTTTTTTATAACTCATATTTTCTCGCAGGTTTGGAAAACTGTTTCGTTGTGATGAAAAAATGTGACATCATAGTACATATAATGTTTATTTTCCCACAATTTCCAATGACGTTTATTAAATAGGAATCTCAAGTTGCTAAACTGCCTTCTGGAATGGCATTGACGTCGCAACTATTCAGGAATTTCCACTTTCAGCTTTTCCGGAATTTTCAAACTTTAAACTTTATGAAAAAACAAGATTCAAGTACTAGGGCTGTATGTTAAACGTCATGCAATTATCAACATGAGGAGGGGACAAGGATTTACATACTGTGACAGATATCTGCAAATTCAATATATGGCTTAAACTAATGTCTTCATTAATAGAAATGGACAGAAATGTTGGATTATTGTGAAACGAAAAGTAATTACTGAGTGGATAATTGACAGCACTCTAGTATATAGTTCTCGTAGTCCAATGTCCAGTTTATGAGTACCACATGCTCTGAAATACCGACGGAATAAATCAACTTACTCGTTTATTAAATTCACGTCAACTTTATAATTGATCGCAGACTGTAAAATTTACAATTTGCATGCATTATCTATTGTCTATATCCATTTATTCATAAGGCGATATGTATATGCACCTGCAATTATGGAGACCCGACCCAAGATAATCCACCCTTAACGATAAGGATGTTTTACTTATCGGTTTCGGAAGCTGATATGACATGAATCACTTAAATGCAACGAAGAGCTAACTTTTATAAATAGTTTTGAATCAACTTAATGAACATTAATTAATTACAAGTTTGACATCAAACACTGCCCATTATTAATTACCTGTTGTTCTGATTTGCGGAAATCTTTCAAATATTTTGTAAAAATGAAGCTAACACTTCCAACCATCTTTCTTGTTTTTACATTATTCATTGGGAGTTGTGTATCTAATTTGCAATACATAACTCTTTACACTGAAGCTAATCAGCAAGGCAGTAATTTGACGTTGGACACGCATTACGCTAATTTGAGCGAACACAAAGACTTTTTGAGGAACACCTCGTCATATTGTGCCGTTGGATGGTGAGTTAGCAATTGTAGCAAAATGACTAATTAATATTTAAATTTTCATACTCAAACGTTAAACATGTAATTAATTCTTCATTTGACAGGATCGTGTTTTACACAAATTATGACTTTAATCTCCAGGGGGGAGTTGCCTTTCTAATTGACCAAAATGACGATACACCCAAATGTCAAAATAGAATTTTCTCCAACTACAACTCTATGAGATATTTAGGAAACAGGAACTCAGATTTGCCAAGTTTGAGTCTCTATTCAAAAGCAAACTATCACGGATTGGAAGTTTTTGTCAATGAAAACGGTACAGTGTCCGGAGAATTAACATTCCCAGTTCTTTCCTTGGCCACAACAGGATGGGGAAATTATACATTTTACGAAGGTGCTAATTTCAATGGTACATCTTGGTGCGTTCAAAGTACCAAAAAAGTGCAATTAGTAGCACAAGTTGATATAAATTTATCATATATTGGGTCCATCCAAACTGGATGTGACTTAAACTCTACAAAAATAGTTTCGTTGTAATGTATTTAAAATAGACAGAATAAATCTCAATCTGGTAAATTAAAGATAAAAATAACCAAAGCAAATTACATTGTGCCTAAATACATGTTACCAATTAACAGTCTACCTCTGGTTGCTGTAAGCTTATCAGAAATAGAGTCAAAGAGAGGAAACCTATTGTGAAAATGGGATTAAAACTTATAAATAATCTACAGAGTGGTGTCTTTTCGATAATCTGTACAAATTGCATTTCTGTTGAGATAAAAATTAGTCGCAAAAAGTCCTTGCTATTACAATAGTTAACTAACAACAAATCTTTCCTGGAACAAATTTGTGAAGCCAGGGAATAAATCATTATCATCAGATTAGTGGATTTATTTTAGGGAGGGGAATGACAGCTAATTGTATACATACTATATATACACCCAAAACCAAAAACCCCACATGCATGGAAAGCGTAATAATGACTGTGACTCACAACATGTAACAGATTTAATTTCTTTAGTCACTTCACAGAGTATCGCTGATGAATACCCGGTATAATTTCTTGGAATACCATTTTTCCCCAGGAGTAATGATCATTGAGAAGGAGTACGTAACTCCCCTGTAAAATTAAAAAATTGTATGCGATTTTGGGGAAGACGAAATTGTTTCCATCGTCAAAACCCAATGCTTTTTAAATGAGAGCAGGTTGCTAACAAAGTTGTTATGAAGACGAACTCCATGTATTTATATGGAGCTCGATAAAGCATACGAAATTTATACGGTTACGCGATCCTTTTCTAATGATCATTCCTGTTTTTCCCTGACAAAAAAGCTCTTTGGGTTTCGTTTCTTCTTAATTAGTCTTTAATTCCTGCTTCTGGAACAAAATCTTATTCATATCTACGCAGATCTGTCGTCATCCCTTTTTTACGATAACCCAAGAAATTAGAAATACATTATTCTCATGTCAGATCTTTCGATATGCCAGCAGCATCAACACATTGTACCGTAGTATTATTATATGCGCCATGTGGCATGATGGCTTTTCGGCACAACCATGGCCATACCGCAGCAGTCAAGCAATCTTGCAGTGATAAATTCCAAGAACGGATTTGCATCCTTCTCTCTCTCTCTTTCATCCCATATTGCTCCAGCTCATTTTTCTTCCCCTCGACGACGACTGTAATCCAACCACTCCAGAAATTCTCGGAATCCTTGACAAATGTATACGTAGAAGATACGTATATTTTACTTGTGGTACAAGAATATACTTTTATCTCTTCGTTTCATGAAGACTGACAATATCTTTAGGCAGAATTAAGAAGAGAATTTTTCATATTAGGACAGAAAGTTGTAAGTTAAATCTAAGAGCAAAGTAAAATTACAGGAAATACGTCGGAACTGAGAGAGGTTGTTTTGGTAGAAATAAGGAAATTATTTCTGTATTTTCTTTTTCTTTGAAACCTTCAACAACAATTGTGTGTGTAATTTCTTACGATTGTTGATTACTGATATGATCTCCAATCTCGACATAATTCAAGCCTCTACTGAGAAATGTAAGAAACTTGGCAGTGCTGTCGTACATTTGTAAGATCTTAATATTACTTTGCCCCTGTTTGGGTAATTAGGAATTGGTCCAGTGTACTTTGAATTGTTATCATAAAATATTTTATTCTCTACTTGACTACTAGTTGTGCCCAAAAATTCTACCCTTTCATTCAGCCAACTACTGATGTAATGCCTGGTACTTTTAAGTGCGTTCAAAACTGTAGTACCTCATACAATATTATTTTTGTTCCGAATTTCAAGTACTTATTCATTTCACATTTCCAACATGAAACCGGATGTGACCAAGAAATGTTATCACCCGCTGAGGTTTACGCCACTTATCTGTAATATATGGACTCATTTCTGCTAACACGGATAACACATTTTGCAGTTTCCTCAAGAAAATAGTACCGCATATGAAGCGGACACCATCAGTCAAACAACTAAGGCAAGGAAATGGCATAAGTATTTCATCATTTTACTGCTTTATTTTGATGTGATCATCTAGAAACCTATCTCGGGGGAAAGTACCTCCGCTTCCCCTACCAATTCTATGACTCTCTTATCCAAAAAAAATTCAAGCATCTCGTAAGTCAAACTCTCATTCTGTTTCGATTCGCCAACTAAAGTCCCTAAGTACACTTGTCATGTTGCGTATGTTGTACGTAGTACGAACCCAGTGCGTATGTGCTCTTAAACCTCGTTGATCTTCATGACGCAGTGATATCCTACGAAGAAATCATTTTATTATTACAAACGTAAAACGAAATTTCTTCATATCAGATGTTTTAACTTAAGAGGTCATAATATTTGACTTCCCTCAATTGAAGTGGTCTTTTATATCGACTATATCCGTATTTTTATTCCTCCTTTTATTGCCAGCCTACGTACACACACAGATAAAAGGACTCATGATCCGTGCAAAATAATATAATTTTAAGACAGAAAATGGTATACATAAAGCTTTTGACGATAATAATGGAACGAACAGAGATTCTTTCATCACTAAAACCAGAGTTTGTGTCCCCATCTAAAGACATAAGAAAACGCAGCCTCCACAAGGCTTACATTGATTATTATGAGCCATTTGTACTCACCACATAGTCAGTTATAGATAGCAATAAAAAAGGGTACACATTACACTCGTTGTACATACAGTAAGTGTAATTTTACACTTACTGTTTTAACAGGCTTTTATATTTCTTGTTTTTACTTTTTAGCTTGATGCAGCAGTCAGCAAAACTGTTTTTATTTTATGGGGTCATCATAGAATATACATAACTACCTCACGTTGAGGAGGATCCCCAAACTTTCACTTTTCATTCTGTTAAGTTGGCTGTAGGTTTTTTCGTTATTATACTTCAACCCTGGAAAAGTGTTCTTATAAATTGCTTCACTTACTTTTATAATATGCCATATGTATACAGTACCTTTGATAGAATAAAAAAATGGCAAAAGTATCTTCACAAAGTGAAGTCAGGAGCTGTCTCGCGTGTGCCCGTGAGAATATTCATACACCGAAAAAACTTCGTGTTTATCAGTAACCACCAAAAGTCAGGCTATGACAATTGCTGATGTCTTTTTTAGCCCTGATATCAGAAAGGGAGAATTTAGTCAATGCATACAGTTGATAGGGGTATAAGATTTGATATAAAACATAGTTTTAGTTTAAATGCTTAGTTGGCTGGTCTAAATCTCGGAAAGGTGAAGTGTAAAGGGAATTACGCAGGTACTCGTGATGTATACAATCAATTTTTGCCGGCATACGTAGAGGCTTTATAATGTAGACATTTTATCGCGGTTTCTTTTGATGGCATTTCAACCACTTTTCCTCATTCAGACAACCAAAAAAACCATTCAACCTTGTTACGACTCCATAGAGTTCCGTTCCATTGTTCCTAGCTTTTTCCTCTTTTTTTCTTGCTGCTCCCAGTGAGCAGCAACGAAGCAGTGTATGCATGCAGGGCGTGACGATACTCAAGTAATGGTCAATGGATTCATTACTTTTGTAGAAATAAAGTGAAGAATGGGATTTCTTTGATGGTTGAAGCTAAAAATTAATTGCACTAGTGCTAAAATAAAACAGAAGATAAGATGAAAGTTTTTTTTCGGGGGTTACTGAGTAGTTGTTGTTGAGATCAAGCGCTTTATCGCTCAACCAAATCTTGCTTTCTCATCCATCTAACAAGTTGGGTTGTAGTTGTGAGTGTGAGAAGGTGATGTCACTTTTAGATGGTACACGTCCTTAGTCCGTAATGACCATATCGGGTTAATTCTGACTTTTTGCTGTGCATTGCGTTGTATGTTGAAATGTTGTGTTCCGAAAAGTACACTTACATTTTTCTAGGCTACAATGTGGAATTACAACCACAAGAAACCCATGCATTTATCTCTTTTGCATTTGAAAACTTTCTCTTGAGTCATAAGTGGAAGTTTGAAAATTATAAAGCATGCTTTGCACAGGTATATAATAATAATAGCAGTGATTTAACTAATGTACGTTATGTATTCAGATTTTGTACAGATTAACCATAAATGATTTTTAGCATTCTAAACAGGACGTGAATGATTATGTTTGCTGATTATTGTTCTATTTGGTATAATCAGGCATTGTTTTTAGCCTCAACTAGTCAAAATTATAGGAGAACGATACAAAGTTGCGCAGATATATTTCTGTGTTTATGACCCATTTACTAATATACCAGTCAAATCTATTTCTTAAAAAAACACAAAGATTGGTATGTCCTCAAAAGAAAATGTTTTTACAGAAATTTGATTTAAATTGATAGTTTGTAAGATGGTGCTTTCGCCACAATTCAAAAACATTTAATTTATTTCATGCACACAAATCTTTACACAAACTTTGGTATAAAAGCAACAATTTTTAGTATAAATTTATTACTCTTGGTAGTCTTGTTTTGTTCATACTAAGTGCTCGTCTAAAGCAAAAATGATTGTTAATTCAAGTATCTCATTGATTCCTAAAATTGTAGCCCATGCATTTTTCTGGGGTGGCTGTCCACACAAATGGGACAAGCGTCGGGGCAAACTGAGAGTCACCAGAAATATTTACAGTTTAACAAGATGGCAGTTTTCCACAATCATGCTCGGTATTTACGTAATTTACCTTCTATATCGCTCTGTATACTCTTGGCTAACAGGGCGGCCTATCATGGAGTACTGTTTATGCGTTCACTTGCTCTGTGCTACCTCAATTGTATTAACAATGCATGTGTTGACCCTTACAAGAACAATTGAAATGGCAGCATTAATCAATTCAGCTCTACGTTATCAAAGATGGTTTATAAGTAAGTTAAAAAAACATTCTGGGGCACACTGCAACTGTTATTAATTATGAATGATTTTCAGAACGTTACGTTGATCCATACACCAGAGACACAAAAATGGAGGCGAAGGCAGGACTGTTTGAAAGCGTACCTAAGAAGTTTTACCGGTATATACATTTATTCACTGGGACGTTGTTGATAATATACATTCGGAACCCATACGATTACATATTTGTTTCGAGCATTCTCCCAGCAGAAGCACGGAACATTATGTCATTGATTATTGTGGGTTTCCTAATCTTATACAACGCTTACGTTGCCCTCAGTCTTATATCCTTTTTTGGAGTAATTTTCATTTATCCTTTGTTGATTGTTCGAGAGACAGAAGCACAGCTTTATCTTGACACAAAGTATGTTCATTTACTTATTACATGTATTAAGAAATATTTCACACCATTTCAATTAACATGAATTACAAATGGATTATGTAGATTTCACTACTGGACAATCCCTCGACTTCGAACCACAGAACATCTAATACACAACTACCGAATTCTTGCTTATTTCATTCGTTCAGTTGATAATATCTTCAGTGATTTTCTCCTGCCATTTATAAGTATTATAACACGAGCCGGTATTTTTGACGTCTATATGCTAATACAGTATTTATCCAGAATGACCCCGCTCATGTGTTTAATGAGTGTAACCTCATTTTTGGCTATATTTTTGACAGGATTTTCAATGTTATTCTTGTGTGCATCTGTTACTAATGTCTCAATTAATGTACGAAGCTCCTGGTCGAGTTACTTTGCATTACAGAGTAAGTTTTTTGTTAAAAAACGTGATTTAAAATTATGGACAACTTTCCGTAGATCGTGTAAAAAATTCGGAGTTCAAGTGGGAAAAATTTACGTCATAAAATCACATACAGTTCTTACGATATCTGACTTGATCATTTCAGAGGTGGCTAGTCTCCTATTAGCGACAAGCAATGATGGGAAAAGTATTAACATTGTTTAGAACCATGATTGATAAACAAAATGCTGGTACTAAATCTTTATGCATATATGTTGTGAATTTTGAAGTTAAATTATGAATACGCAACAAATGACTTGAAGAAATGACTTGACTTGAAATGACTTTTGATACTTCACTTTTTCGAACCCTGGCATACCTTACAATCAAAGTATTGCTGAGATGCCAATGTAATGTCATGTCACATAACACATATAATGCATGAGATGTTAGTTGTCAAGTTATTATTAGAGCGGAATTAATTTTCCTTTTTTTGCTTCGAACGCTCGAAATGATAATCATACCCGTAATTTGGGGGTGTTTGCGATTCGCTATTACACAAAAATACTGTTATTATATGGACATATATGTATACGTAAACCTAAAAAACAATAAAATGTATCCTTATTATTATAATCGCATGCCATCACGTCCTCCGTCATAATCTCCCATGTAATATACATATATATGTATTTCATTGAATAACACTATAATCATATATCGTATAGTCGTTTAAAGCTGTACATGTACCATCATTACTACTACTACCACCGCAACCCCCTTACAAAAATATAGGCTTATCTTATCTTAAATGGAATTTTTATTTCTTTATCCCTTCATTTGAATGGAGAAAACTCAGCAGGAGTAAGCGAATCAATGCAATAGTACAGCCAGGAAAGAGAAATTTAAGTAAACATACGTATTTGTTTAATTTAAGTCTTGAGTAGAGATATTTTGACGATGTAAGGAGAGTTGAATATATTTTATGTTTATACAACAATTTGTGCATTGAAGTGTATGAAGAGGTAAGAAACGCAATAGTTGAGAGAAATCCAGCGATAATATATCTTTACTAGAACCGCATGGGCGCAAGTTATATGAAATATAAAAGAGAAAGGCTGGAAATCAACAGAAAAATTATGCTTTCAAGTCGATGTGAAGTTAAAGCCTCATTTCTTGCTAAAGAAAGTGAAGAAAGGCACAGACGAACAACATATCCGCTTTAATAATGAGAATAGAGCTGTATAACTGAATGGTATCTTATTTACCGATATAGGCATTACGGTCATAATATAATACTTCCACTCTCCTCACTCACTCGGAGAAAGTCATAATGGTGATATATTTTATGCAATGTTGGTTTTTAGTCTAATAGTCTGAAAGGAAGAGTGAATGAGGCTGCTATTACCTTGCATGCTTCACTATTTACTCAAGGATATGATGACAAAAGGGAGAATCGCATGTATTTGACAGATTTTTATGATGAGGAGAATAAGGAGACGAGAGAGAAGAAATGAGGGTGCTTGCATACTTGCCTACACCACATCTTACTTACATTTTGACTGTATGTGGTGGTGATGATGTGTGTGTGTGTAAAAATGCTCGTCATGAGTTTGCAAGATTACAAACTACATGAAAATGATGATGCAGCCAGAGAAGATTTTTATAGGATAAGAGAAAATTCAGTGTTAACTTCATATGTAGTTTATAGTACGCCAGAATTGTAAAAGGAGCACATTTATCCTCAAATGACCATGATAGCATGAATTTCTTGAGAGGAAACCCTTTTAGTACAAGGAAACAGTTTTTATATGCATGCTATTATAGTGTTATGGAGTAAGTGAAATAAACGAGATGACAACTGAAGTGATGCCATCATCAGGCCATTTTACTAGTTTTTACATATTCTACAAGTTATACATTTTTTTTGCTTTTTAAAGAACCATTTTTACATACGTACTTTCCTGTCTTATGGGTTATAAAATCTTTTATGTGTGACTATGTATTTTTTGTGTGCTCAAATGTTACATTCGAATGCAATTTAAAATGTAATAAAATATTTAGTATTTCGAATTACTATCAAAACTACAATGCATATGTACTACATAAATAATCCCTAACCCATTAAGAACTATAAAGACATTTTTATTCACAATTCAACGCAGATGCCATGTAAAGTCTTTAAAAACCTACTTCTTATCTAAGGATTAAAAGTTAGAACAAGACAAGAAGGGACATGGAAAAGGCTTTAAGAGCAATGTTATAAAATGTTATCTTAGCTAATATTTCAACGTGTTTAAGAGATATGAACAAAGTTTAGTGTCACATGATGTTTAAACAAGAAATCTAGCTAACTATTAGAGAGATAAATGTTAAAGGATTTTTACAAATTTTCGAACTATAACCAATAATTTATTGGCCAATCATGAAAATATAATCAAGGATTTGTGATAGTGATGAAAAGCGCCTATATAGACTTGATTCTTTTCTAGTGCTTCAGTGTTTCTGTATTTGTATGCATATAAAAAAAACTAGCTTAAAATGAGATAAAATGAAGTTTGGATACACTTATGTAAATATGCTTCACATTTTTTGTCAAAACTGCTCCAACGATTAGCTAATCTTAAATGTCAGAGGTGGGCTCAATCACTGTGCAAAAGAATGATTTGTTAACTTCAGGTTTTTGTGAAATCTAGAATTAAGTGCATCCAAAATAAATTATAATGCACACATCACTTGTTCTTACTTTGCTTTGTTTCTGCATTCCTTGTGTTTCTTACAAAGCTTAATATTACAGAGAGAAACTTGGTGCTATAAATGTTATTCGCATGTTTGGAAGCTTACATGCATAAATTCATACGTTCGTTCAAAATCAGAAGATCGCATTTTTGGATCGTAGTACTTTATATGATTCTCCTTTTTTTGTTTTATTCCATTCTGTTTGTGTTTCAGATTTCGCACCAAACGACGACTTGTAAGTAGTATATATGTTAGCAAAAAGTTTGAGTTGCGCCTAATCTAATTAAAGTTAATTAAGATAATGCATTTTGCATTTTACCAAACTCATCATATACACATCATAATTTTAACTTTCAGAATTTCAGAATACGCCTTTTTCGTCATCTAGGCATGCTTACTTGTTTCGCCACACGGGTTCACATGCATAATTTACATATATTCAACGGACATTAAGACTTATACGTAGATATTCAAAATAATATGTGATAACCGATGGTGTTCCAAGCGGTTAAGATAATACTATGAACTGGTTACTTCACTTTTGCTGGATTTGGTCATCAATTCACTTTTACCGCTTGGAACACCATCGGTTATCACATTTGGAGGCTCTAGCTAACCCAGTACAAGGAACCACATCATGGAGAACACAAAAAGGACTTGTGAGATAAGAAAATCAGACTTGGAAAGTGCCATCGCATTTGCCCAGACGCTTCTTGGAGAAGAAACTCCTAACGTTGCTGCAGTCCAAGGATCCCTTCCACGCGTGGCAAGATGTCAGAAACGCTACCTGGATGCCAGCGATTCTTACTTGGATAAAATGCTCAAAAACAACGTCGAGGAAGAAGAAATTACCCAAGAACAACTGGCTCAGAGCACGCTGTATGGAGACACCGAGGCTCTCATGCTGAAGATGGAAGAGCTGATCATTGAATTGAAAATTAAATCAAAACCGAAAGAAGATGATGAGGCTTCGCTGACTGGAAGTACTGTCCGAAGTCAAACTCATCATCGACTACCAAAATTGGAGTTGCCGAAATTTGGTGGAGAAGCCAGGGATTGGTTGGCCTTCTGGAGCGCCTTCAAGACTGTCCATGACGATGACTCCATCACGGTAGCTGTCAAGTTCCAGTATCTATCCAACTGCATGATAACTGGATCACTTGCTCAGGAGATAGTTTCAAGCTATCCAGCTACTCCTGCAAATTATCAAGAAGCATTAAGGAGCCTTGAGGAGAG
>JAQFZG010003212.1:0-14191 GCA_034695465.1 Entomobrya nicoleti | reverse complement strand
CACCTCGCACCACCTAATATATATCGCACCACCCGCACCAGCTGGCACCACCTAATATATATCGCACCACCTCGCACCATCTAATATATATCGCACCACCCGCACCACATAATATATATCGCACTACCAGCATCACCTAAAATATATTGCACCAAACGCACCAACTCGCACCACCTAACATTTCTCAACTGGTCCAAACGTATCACAACTAGACCTAGAGATTTCTTAACATGCCCCTAACTTTTTACATATTGAACTAAAGGTTTCTCAACTTGCCCCAAACGTTTCAAAACTTGACCTAAAGGTTTCCCAACTTTCCCCAAACATATCAAAACTTGAACAAAAGGTTTCTGAACTTGCCCCAAACGTATCACAACTTGACCTAAAGGTTTTTCAACTTGCCCTAAACGTATCACAACTCGAGCTAAAAGTTTCTCAACCTGTCCCAAACGTATCTTAACTAGACCTAAGGGTTTCTTAACTTGCCCCAAACGTATCAAGACTTGATCTAAAGGTTTCTTAACTTGCCCCAAACGTATCACAACTATACCTAATGGTTTCTCAACTTGCCCCAAACGTATCACAACTTGACTTAAAGGTTTCTCAACTTGCCCTAAACGTATCACAACTAGAGCTAAAAGTTTCTCAACTTGCCCTAAACGTATCACAACTTGACCTAAAGGTTTCTTAACTTGCCCCTAACGTATCAAACTTTGACCTAAAGGTTTCTTAACTTGCCCCGAACTTTTTACATTTTGAACAAAAGGTTTTTTCAACTTGCCCCAAACGTATCACAACTTGACCTAAAGGTTTCTCAACTTGCCCTAAACGTATCACAACTAGAGCTAAAAGGTTTTCAACCTGCCCCAAACGTATTTTAACTAGACCTAGGTGTTTCTTAACTTGCCCCAAACGTATCAAGACTTGATCTAAAGGTTTCTTAACTTGCCCCAAACGTATCACAATTAGACCTAATGGTTTCTCAACTTGCCCCAAACGTATCACAACTTGACTTAAAGGTTTCTTAACTTGCCCCAAACGTATCAAATTAGACCTAATGGTTTCTCAACTTGCCCTAAACGTATCACAACTAGACCTAGAGATTTATTAAATTGTCCCAAACGTATCACAACGTACTAAGTGAGAAAAAGTGATAAGATGGGGCCGTCGGCAGAAGGGGCGGTCGGGAGAAGGGGCAGGCGGAAGTCTGGGGAAGGGGTTCCACCCAACCTTTTTGCAGTAGTTGAGTAAACGATCTTTTGTAATCGCATTCACAATTTTTAGAAATCTAATAAATGTTCTTTAAGATACTTACAAATGCAAACACTGTGCAAATCGAAAGGTACCGTTCATTAAAAGTCGCTCAACTATTTATTTCAATGTCAAATATGAGTTTCTCGGCAGGTTGGGTACACATTTCTTAAACCGAAATTACTTTTGAAAGCCAAGTTTGTTTCATATAAGTTAATTACCGTTACTCACATCAAACTTAAAGGACCTTATTCCATTTACTAGGGGTCTGTGCAAAATGGCAGTCAGGAATGAATCACTTATAAATCGAAAGCTTTCACCGAGTACTACAACTTTGTCAAAGGACACATGTCACAATCTCGTTTTACAAGACCACTTTTTGGGGGTTAAAGTCAGCCAAAAATAGCTTTGGTACTAAAGGTTCAAAATGTAGCTTGCTACGTTTTTCTTGATTCCTAACTGACAAAAACGAACTATATGACATTCGAACCACCTCTAATTGCACTTTAATACACAATCACAATTAAGCAATATTTTGCATTCACACTTTGGTTTACTGAAAAATTTGCTTCTAGTTTTCATTATATTTTCATCTTATGTCGCATTGCACTCAGGCATTTTCAGAACATAAAATCTGACGTATTGTTCAAGCTCACTAAAAAAGTATTTAAAATGAATGAAAATAAATCAATCTTGAACGACAAGTTGACAACGATACACGCATGTTTTGTGCATTGTATTTTATATCAATGTATGGTCCAGATGGTATAATTCAATTAAATAAACTTATTTATATTAACACAAGCATTTGGCATTTGATCCTTTGCAATTCAAGGTCAGTATATAAAATAAAAAAGTAACAACAGTTTACATCAGCGTTGTGATTTAAAACATAACGATTTGTGCCCGCAAGAAACATGTACATAACCTGCCGAGGAACTCATATTGACATTGAAATAAATAGTTGAGCGACTTTTAATGAACCGTACCTTTCGGTTTACACAGTGTTTGCATGTGTAAGTATCTTAAAGAACATTTGTTAGATTTCTAAAAATTGTGAACGCAATTACAAAAGATCGTTCACTCAACTACTGCAAAAAGGTGGTGTGGAACCCCTTACCCAGACTCCCGTTTGCCCCCTCTCCCGACTGCCCCTTCTCCCGACTTCAGACTGCCCCATCTTATCACTTTTTCTCACTTAGTACGTTGTAAAACGTTTAAAGCAAGTTGAGAAACCTTTAGGTCAAGTTGTGATACGTTTGGGGCATGTTAAAAATCCTCTAGGTCTAGTTAAGATACGTTTCAGCAAGGTTGAGAAACCTCTAGGTCTAGTTGTGATACGTTTAGGGCAAGTTGAGAAACCTTTAGGTCAAGTTGGGATACTGTTGGGGCAAGTTAAGAAAACTCTAGGTCTAGTTGTGATACGTTTGGGGCAAGTAAAGAAACCTTTAGGTCTAGTTGTGATACAATTGGGGAGAGTTAAGAAACCTTTAGGTCAAGTCCTGATACGTTTGGGGCAAGTTAAGAAACTTCTAGGTCTAGTTGTGATACGTTTGGGGCAAGTTAAGAAACTTCTAGGTCTAGTTGTGATACGTTTGGGGCAAGTTGAGAAACCTTTAGGAAAAGTTGTGATAAGTTTAGGGCAAGTTGATAAACCATTAGACCTAGTTGGGAAATAATAGGTGGTGCGTTTCGTGCAATATATTTTAGGTGGTGCTGGTGGTGCGATATATATTAGGTGGTGCGGGTGGTGCGATATATATTAGGTGGTGCGGGTGGTGCGGGTGGTGCGATATATATTAGGTGGTGCGAGGTGGTGCGGGTGGTGCGAGGTGGTGCGGGTGGTGCGGGTGGTGCGATATATATTAGTTGGTGTGTGGTTACCGTCACCGGTGGCTTTGCCAGCTATGGTTGGTGGTGCAGGTGGTGCGGGTGGTGCGATAAATGGACGTTTTATACAGGTGGTGGATTTTGAAGGTGGTGGTTTTTAGTAGGACCCGTCTTTTTACAGTTGACCATACTTTCGATTTTTGATTTGCCCGTCGATATGTTGTTTATTTACCTAAAACTGCATAACAAGAAGACGTTACTCTGTAACGACAAAACATTACAAGGTGTTGTTCCAAATATCGTACACCAATAATTTGACAATTACCAAAAGATGTATGTTTAAACATATTTACCTTCTCAATTTTCGCTTGCCAGTAGGATATTTCTATTACGTATATACCGATTAAACTATTTTGCTTTCCATCGAATATGTTCAAAGCAATCGCACCTTAAAGTACTTTACTTGGTCTAAAATTATTTAAACCAGCTACGTATATTTTATCTAAAACAGTTCTACATAAACCACTTTAAAAATAAATTTATAAATAAATTGACAAAAATTGGCTGCCGTGCAAAACCAAATTAAAAATTAATTTAGACGATTACTTGAAAAGTCTTAAATTGAATATTTCATCTGAAAACTAAATTGAGTTTTATATATAACTTATATATGGTCATAAATGAGTTTTTACTCAATTTTAATTTACTTTGTTAATATTTTACAAACACGTAGCATTTATTACGTAGATAAATCTCGGTTTTTCGTAGTTATAATTTTAGTTTGCTTGTCGGTCCGACCGTCCATCTGTCTGTCTGTCCGTGTGCGCTCTATCTTATCCTTCAACTGATTGTCATAAAACTTGGCACATTTACTCCTCTGGTCCAGGAGTCAATCGCAAGACCTTTTCAGCTAAATCTTTTTAACGGGACGCAATAATAGAGTCGACTTCTTCTTAGTATATCTTCATCTTAATCGATTATATGGAGACGAAATTTTTTACAATTTTACATAATCGACTGCTACATGGTTGACTTTTTTTAGTCGACCTTTAGCAGTCGAACATGCATACTGTTGAACTTTTTTAGTCGACTCGAAACCAATATACTTAGTAGTACGGATGAGAGTGTTGTATTGTGTTTAGTTAGGTTAGGTTCGGTTAAGTACTGATGGGAGTGTCGGGTTGTGTTTAGTTAGGTTTGGTTCGGTTTAGTACTGATGGGAGTGTCGGGTTGTGTTTAGTTAGGTTTGGTTCGGTTTAGTACTGATGGGAGTGTCGGGGTGTGCTTAGTTAGGTTAGATTTAGTACTGATGGGAGGGTCAGGTTGTGTTTAGTTAGGTTCGGTTTGGTTCGGTTTAATACTGATGAGAGTGTCGAGTTGTGTTTATTTAGGTTAGGTTCGGTTTAGTACTAATTGGAGTGTTGGGTTGTGGTAAGTAAAGTTAGGTTCGATTAGACTTAATACTGGCGAAAAATGAAATTCGACTGTTTCCGACTAAATTCGATTAATAAAAGTCTACTAAATGCATGTCGACTAAATTTATTTCTTCTAAAAAATCTATTAAACCGATTTCGTTACTAAAATTTCGACAATAATTTTGAGGTCGACTAACAAATGTCTACAACTAAAATTCATCTAACATAGTTATGCACTATGACCTATTCGACTCTATTATACCGACCCCTTTTTAACAGTACATGAGTAACGGTCAAACAACAGTTACATGCTTTTCAAATGGGCGATTTTTTTAATTGTACCAATCGATAGATTAATGTATTAGGATCAAACTCTGCCAAGACCCCATGGTCTTAAACTCAATATTTGTGGAGTAATGGTCAATTTACGGTTAAATGGATTACAGATGTCGATATTAGATTCAGATTACATGTCATTACATGATATGGTTTGTCATCATATAGATTTATCTACGTGTTTTCTTCATGTCTTGACATGACTTCTTATACTTATAATGAGCTTTTGAAATGTAATTTTAAATCGAAATTAAACCCCAATATAACTTCAAACTCGATAAAAAACTAAGTTTTTAGTAGTTTTTTTGGTTGGCCAGCTTTTGCAACTTAAGTCAGGAAAAGAATTACCAATAAATCTAGGTTTCTGAGAAATATTCTGACTTTTCACAATTGCTTATACAAAAGGATGTTTAAAAAAGTTTCATACTAAATCTATTCTGAAATATCGTCAATGTGACTAACTGAACTTTAGTCATGCAATCTCAAATCAATAGTTTTACTTACAACAAGTACGAGAAAATAAACTAAGTTTTCATTTATAAGTCAATCAGGATTTTTTCCCAATATTTTGTTTGGAGTGCCTTTACATAAAAACCTTATATTTAGTACATAGTAAAACTTAACAGTATAAACTAGGTTAGTTTTTTGAAAAAGTTAAATATTGACAAGAGTAAAATGATTAGCGACAGGTTGCGCCAAATAATTTGTTTATTGATAAACGCTGGTTTCAAACTAGGAGCGTTTCCAATCAAATTTGATCCAAAAACTTTTATAGTTTCCATTTCCAAGGCGCCAACCGTAAAAAAACGAGTAGGTCTTGCTACATCCCTATGTATTTTATGGCTATTTCTCAATGTATATTCAACAATAATTGAATATCTTTCCGGTGACTTAAACCAGCTAATTTTAAAGATTTTGTTGACAATATGTACAATGATTGTAACGACTACTTTATCCATGTTAACCTTACATGCGAGTGATATGGTCAAGCTAATAAATGGATCCTTCGAGTATTTACAATATATTGAGCGTAAGTTGAAATATAAATAAACACTCTAATTAGTTTACTAAGGCTATTTTGTAAAACATTTTTTATTTCAGGAAAATATATTCCGCGATTCAGAAGAAACCAGGACATAATGAATTATTATATTGATTTGGCTGCAATCAGTTTGATACTAGCATGCTGGTTGGTTTGGTTTTTAGTCACGCTCTATTGTACATACGATCCTAGAGGAGCATTCTTCATTGGACAAGTTATACCTTTGAAATATTATTCGTACATGCCATTTGGCATTATAAGTGTAATTTACCATTTTTACTCATTGCTTGTGTTTGAAATCACTTTAGCTGCAGCGTCTGTAATGTCAGCAATTTGTCTATTCTATTCTGTCGTTCTCATTCAAGAACTACATCTCAATTCTAATAAGCTTTATAAATTGACAAATGTGGTTAGGGAGGCAAGAAATATTTGTTTATTTTACAGCTCTATGCAAATTTATCACGGAAATGCTATGTGCTTATTAGGCCAGTACGTGACAATATTTCATGCACTGTTTACAGCCTTCTTTTTATTTGTTAACTCAGTTTTTATTAGTTTTTGGCATGAGCTCGACTGGTTTATTTTGAGTTTTATTTCTGTGGCATATATTGGCTGTTTTTTGTTTTGGATTTTAGTCTTAGAACTTGGCAAGTACTTATGGTTACAAGGTAATAAAAATTTTGAGTCTTGGGATAAAGTTGGAATTGGGTGTGATCCATTTGAAATGAAGATTATGAAAAAATTCAAAAAGAGTTGTAGATTGATTTTAATTTGTCATGGGAAAATATTGGTATTTGGAAGAATGACCCCATTTGTCTATATAAAGTGCTTGATAGTTTATACGTGTAAAATACTACTTGCATTTAAACGACTAAAAATATAATTTAAAAACAAAAGTTCAATAAATCTTTGTTCTGGTTGTCTTAAAATACAATATTAAAATACGTTTAATTGAAAGTCAGAAATAATTGTTTCATTAGCAATTATATTTTAAATTGTACTTGAAATGTTGCTGTAGTTAGGAAGGTTATTTGTAAATTTTAATAATAAATGAGCGATTTTTTTTAAATATTTGAACTGACATGCATTAATTTGCTACTAAACTATTGATTTTGAAACACTATTATTTACTATATCAATCTATATTTACATTTTTGGCATTGCGAACAAAAATGTAACATCACTAAAACCTATGTTAAAATCTCATGCTAAATCCTAATCGTATGCTAAATCGAAATGCTAAATTCCATGCTAAGTCCCATGCTAAACCCAAAATTTATTAAATTAAATGCTAAATCACAATGCTGAATCGCAATGTTAAATCCCATTGCTTAACACGAGGTAAAATTTAGATGCTAAACCGAAATCCTAAACCCCATGATACTAACCCCACAACTCCATACTACACAACGCTTTCAAAACGAATTAAATGCTAAACCACCTATTAAAACCTAATGCTAAAGCCTAAGGTCAAACACAATAAATTCAAATGGTATCTCTAGCTAGACATCATCTTAATTAACATTTATTGCTAAATTCTATTTCAAAGGCCGTTTAGAACGGGTATATTACAAACAAAGGCTCTTTTTTAAATTACAAATTAAATTAAATTTTAGAAATGTTTTAAATGAATTTTAAGCTATGCTGCTTAGGGTATTTTTCAATTGGCAATCCACCAAATAGCTTTGAAAGAATATCTAAAGTAAAACAGATTCCTTAATTTTGAACTCGAACTATTTATATATTGCATCTCAATAAAAAATAGATAATTAACCAAACGTATAAAATATATTAATATACTTACATTTTTGTTTTATAAATATTTGGTGTAAATTGCGTACAATTTCACTATCATTTTGTCAATATTATTTAAACTAAGTAAGCAAATTAAATATAAGTTTATAAGTCAACTATGGTATTATATTTATGCTTGATTATCATTACACATTATGATTGATTGATATTGATGTATTTAGTAACCATGATTTTTTTCCATGTAATCAGCTTGTATTTTGGATTCGTACTCAAATCAACTCAACTGCAAGCAAGAATTCGGAAGCTTCGCTTCTTTGTCAAGTTTTCATGTGTTGTGCAAGCAAAAGCACACTCGCACAGCTGTCAGCTGACTTTGCACCTAAAAAAAAACAAAAAAAAACTCATCCAATTAAGTTCAGCTTTCTTGACATCTTTTTTCTCAAGGCAAGGTTTTCCCTTTTGTTCCATTTTTAAATTAAATTTAATTAATGAAAAAGAAACAAGTGATAAGTACGTAGTGCCTTTTAGTATGGAAATGCTACTACAATCAAATCCTTCGTTATTAGCCAAGAAGGTGTTTGAGTTAGAGGATAAGGTGGCATTCATTCTAAACTGGCTGAAAATCCCACCAAATACAGATTTTCATCAAGGTAAATTTCAGGAAGAGTTAAATTCACTGTATAAAATTCCATTTTAATAGTCGTCGTTATTAATTCGATAAGATAAACTGTGATTGATTTTTTTAACCATTGGTTAATTCAACAGATTTCGGAGAAGCCTCCAGTTTAAGTCCAAAAAAGAAAAATGATTATCCTCCTCCCGGCCGGAAATCAGTGAAACTGAAATTAAACCAATCAAATGAATCACCGGAAGTTACGAATGAATGGATCGGCGGCGGAGGAGGTACCGGAGAAGGGAATTGTCAGTGTCAAGTTTGTGGACTGCGATTTCGCACAGAATTGAAGTTGGACTATCATAAAATGAAGTTGAAACACAGAAACAAACGACAAAAGAAGAAGGAAGAATTATTGGCGACAACTGTTCTCGATGAGTATCAAGTAAACCAAGTAAATAACGCCAATGACGACCCCCTTGACGACGCTAATAATGCCAAGCCTGTTTCACCTTTGGAAGCTGAGGATTGCAGTGATACTCATTCGCCAGATATCAATACAGACGACCAATTAGAAACTAAACAGGGTGACAGCAGCGGAATGAAATTGAGAACACGAAAGAGGAAACCGGAAGTGGATAAAATTAAATACATGGAAGAAGGGTCATCACCAACTGACGACCTCGGCTCTTCACCGACATCGTTACAATCTGAATCTGATAACTTGCAAGAGAACAATAAAGACACCGACTATCAACCGGAAGCAAATAATGAAGTGGATCGGGGAAAGGGTATCAAGGGCATTGGAACAAAGATAAAAAGAAAAAGAAAGAAGCCAGTTTCGGAACCGGAAGGAACGGGGAATTTTCCATGTCCAATTTGTGGAGTGCGGTTCCCCTCACAAGCCAAGCTCAACAGCCATAAAACAAAAGAGAAGCACGTAAAGTATCAACGAATAAATGGCACCCCAAAGATAACCTGTGAGATTTGTGGATACAAGGCATCGGGTCAAGTGAGGTTTCAAAGGCATTATGTAAAGCATACGAAGGATAAGCCTTTTTTGTGCAGTTTGTGTGGCAAGGCTCTTAGGAGTGACGACACGTTAAAATTACACATGAAACAGGTGCACCAAGTTGAGGGGAAGAATTGGCAGTGTAAATATTGCCAAAGTTGGCATAAATCGGAGAGTACTTTGAAGTCCCATTATTTGATACATGAAGGTATGCAGTTTAATTGTATTAAAAAATTAAATATTATCCATAAATGTAATTTACAAAAGAGAATTAAAGTTTAATTATTTGTTATGCAGGTAAAATGGATGAGATGTGTCCGCACTGCGGAAAAATGTATTCGAACTTGAGACGCCACATTCTTGAAGTCCATGAAAAAGTTCGGGCATTTGAATGTCATTTGTGTGAGCACAAATTCAAGAAGAAGGCTCATCTGGATCGTCATTTGGGGAGCCATGCCAATCCGAACAGGAGGATTAAAAGTTATCATGTTGAGAGACCGGAGGTTTATGCAAGGAGGAAATGTGAGAAGAAGGTTGAACGATTGGTTGGGATTGGGGTCGTCCGTCCGGATATTAATGGGCCATTATCACCACCGCCCCCGCCACCACCAACCGAGGAGCGAATTGAAAGCGATAAGGTTGATGAATCGATTGATAAGATGATTGCGATTTCCGACGGATGTTCAAAATGATTAAATAAAAATAAAAGTTATCACACGTTCAAATATTGTGTTTCCATTTTAATTGCAACTTTATTTTCAATTTATATTTTAAATTAACAAACAATTAATTCTCCAATTATTCTAATCTTACATTAATGGATCCTCATCGTTTACTTCCGGCAATAAAATATCCTCTTCCATTTGCTCTTCAAGAATTTCAACATTACTTTCTCCTACTTTTTGTTTTAAGCCTCCTGAACAACTAAGTCTCTTATGTCTAATTAGACTATATCCACAAGAAAATACCTTTCCACAAGTTGCACATGGAGATGCCTTTGGTACCTTACTGCTTGCTTCATTGACGTCACCTGTCATATGTTTTCCACAACTTGATCCTCTTCCGTCTCCGTCACATGTCTTCTTATGGGATCCCAACTGTTTAGCATTTGGATATCCACGTCCACACGCTTTACACTTCCAAGTGCTCTTTTTGCTGCGCCCAATTTTCCTGCAATCAATCTCCTCTCCCAAATAATCAGCCACCTTCTCATGAAATTCCTCCGTTCCCTGTAAACCTTGCAAAGTTGTCAGTTTGTTGACAAGCACATCATAGTGATCTTGAATAAGATGTTTCTGGATAACCCTCTTATAAGAGCTGGACCCAAGTTTGGATCTAATTGCTGGGCAGAGTTTACATTGAAATGTTGTGAAGTTTCCGGCATCGTCTTCATTACTAACTGTTGTAACATCCGCTTCCAATATTGTGAGGCAGCAGGCTCGAAATTGGTGCGCATTGAGATTAAATAGGTTGCAAGAAGGAAATATTTGTTCTGGATGATTGCTTAAAGAGTGGAACTTTGTGGCACTTATCCCATTGAATGATTTTGGACAAAATGGACAATAATAGCGGGGGCGTTTGAAACCAGTTTGAATTGTGGGTTTTATGAACGAAAATGGTTTAGGTTTGGATTTTGATTTTAATGATTTTGAGGTAGGGGCTTTTTTCCGCTTCCGCCTTGAGACTGATTTGTGCACTGGTTCCTCACAATTTCGGATTGATGCCGCAGATGACTGTGGGTTCGGGTCCTGACAAATAAGGATTGGCGATGTTGGCAGCGTATCGTCCTCTTCTGGGAACGCCAAATCAATTTCCTCCAGTTTCACTATTTTAGTAATAGAAGAAAGTGAAGGAGATGATGGTGCTAAAGATGATGTGGTGGTTGATAATCTGTCATCTTCATCGTCCTCATAGTAATGGATTTCTTGAGCGTTTTCGGGTATCTGACATCGGCTTAGTTGAAGCTGTGGGAAGGATGTTGCCTTTACAATTGAAATGCCTGTTGAGCAAAAAAAAAGAAGTTCAATCTTAATAGTGAAGGAAATTTTAACAAATTAACTTAATTTAATTATTCTCTGTTGGTGTATCAGTGTCATACATTTTTCCATTATGAGTTCCCGTAGTACCACCTTTTCATAATCATCTCGTTCTTCTTGGTCATCAGTCGAAGTGTTAATATTAATATCCTCCTCGCCCGAAATAATGATTTTCATTAAATTCCTTAGCACGTGATTAATCCAAATTTTGGTTACCTCCAAATCTTTAAATAAACTGGATAGTTTACTAATAACTGAACCACAGTTTTGACATAATATGTTTAACAACGCTGACTCGTTTTCTCGTTTCAACAATTTATCATTAAGATTAATTTGTAAACTGTAAAAAACTCGTTTCAGATCAGCGATATGTGAATTAAACAAGTCGGTGGAATGATAACAGTGTTTTGAGCAGAACAAACAGATAAGATAATTATCTTCTAATTTGTGTTCACTAATGTCTCCGAACTCAATTAAAGGTAAATTACAATCCATTTCGAATTCCATCTGCTCCATTTTAACTACAATTATGATGTTTTAATTTTTCAGGTAGAGATTTTGAGATTTAATATTTTCCCTTCGAAGAATAAACAACACAATGCATTGAACACATGCTCATTCAGTATGCACAGCTGATATCTTGTAGACAGCATCCTTCAATTTCAAGCACGTCTGTGACTCTGATTTGATTGTAGTGATTAAAAAAGCTTGCTGTTTATTAAGTGGTTAGTTTCTTAGTGACATAATTAATTGATTTTTGATATTTTTTGTAGCTAATTTTTTTTTCCAAAAATGGATCCAAGTTTAAAAGTTTAATGGGCCACTGCGTTATCTGCTTGAGGAAAGTTCGTGAGGACGGTGATAATGATGATGGTAAAGGGGTGGAAAAGTTTAGTGTGCTGGGGGATTCCCAGAAGTTTTCAAGAACTTTCAACGAATTTTGGACAATTTTAAAGGCTAAAGGGTATCAGAACAACAGTGGAAACAGTAGTGAAACTGGTGGTGTTGCTGGCGGAGGGGGAATCTCCTTAACAACAGCGATAAACAGTGTAGGACAAGGGGCAACTATCTATTTTTCTGTGGCACCTACACTTTGTCAACTTTGTGGTGGAAAGGTGGTCGCCGTGGAGAATCTGATGAAAGCTGTGAGGCAACAGGTTCGAGAAGTAGAAATGCTTTTGGTCCAGTCCAGAAAAAAGGGAGGGTTACGGTTAAATGAGTTCGAGATGTATTTACGGGAAAATGGAATGGTGGAAAACGACTTTCAGTCTACTTTGCAGTTTGTCCATATATCTGGTCAGTGTCAAGATCAAGATCAACCTATTGAAGATAAGGCTGATGCAGATGTGATGCAGGTCAAGGAAGCAGATTCATCATTGTCGTGGGATGGGCAGCTACCTGTTCCGGAAGATTTGCAAGAAAATTCAAAAAAATCCTTTCCTTCTCAATTGACTGCTGGTAAATAAATTAAGCTGGTGATATGAAGATTAAAATGATAACATGTTTTAATTAAAATGATGTACATTTTTGTTAATTAGCTGTGAAATCAGATCCTGTTGACACCGAAGCAGCGATGGAATGTGACAATGAAGCATTTAGTTTGGAGGCTGACGATGATGACGATGACGCTGAACAAGGTGCCATTGAAGATGAGGCGGTGGAGGAGGACGAGGAGGAGGAGGAGGATGACTCAAACTGGGCTTGGGAGGATGATGACCCTGACTACATTAAATCTGAGGAAGATGACAACGCCAACGATGATTATGAATACGACGAAGAGTACTCCAGTGAAGATGAAGAAGCAGTGACGATGGAAGATAAATTAAATGTGGTGACCACGACGACCCCTGGAAAAGATCCATTGGAAATTCCAAGTACATCTGGATCATCAAATGCCAATCAAGCCAACTCTTCTGATAACATGTCCATCAGTTGTGACGTGAAAGTTTGTGGCCGGAAATTCAAATCTATGTCGGGACTTAGAAAACATCGGAAAAGTTGTCATCCAACTCCGGCACAACAATTAAGAAATCTTGAACAATTAAAAAAGGATCAGTTAGCAAAGTCATCATCATCGTTGTCTTCTTCATCTTCTCTGAAAGTATTCAGTTGTGATCTGGAGGCATGCAGCCGGAAGTTGGGCAGTAAGGAATCTCTGTCAATCCATCAAAAGCAATGTCATCTCAAACTAATGATTGAACTGGGACGAATCAAGGATGACCCCTCCAAAAACAAATTTCCTTGCAGTTGTGGTCGAAGCTTTCCCTCTCATACAGCTCGCTACTGCCATCAAAGCAAAAGCAAAACAATCCATCCAGAATTCCAATACAAATTCAGAGAACTGCGAAGTCAAATGGAGAACGGTCAAATGTGTGACTTTTGTGATGAGCCTGTGAAGCTCGTAAATATTTTGCAACATTTAACTAATCACTTGGAGGGATCAGCTGAGTATGTTGTGAAATGTCCCAACTTTGACTACTGTGGTCACATGTTTACCCACTCCAAAAAATTACACGAGGGTCACTTAAAATCGCAAAGATTTCGCAAAACTTGTAGAAAGGTGTCCCTCGAAAAGAAAATTGATTTGAGTTGTGAAACTTGTGGATTTACGACAGACAAGAGAATTAGACTACCTACTCATGTGGCTAATGAGCATGAAAGGGGAACCTTGCCAAAGAATATAAAATGTCCGATAAGCGGTTGTGATAAAATTTTTGCTGTGAGGCAAAGCATTTACTTCCATTTGCATGCTCATCGATATAAGCGGATAACCACACAAAATTGTAAACACTGTTTGGAAACAATTAAAATTGAGGAGGTGGATGAGCATTTTAAAGATAAGCATGGATTTGAGGAGGTGATTGGATGTAAGCAGTGTCCCCTCAAGTTTTCCGAGAGAGA
>JAQFZG010003211.1:0-14192 GCA_034695465.1 Entomobrya nicoleti | reverse complement strand
TTCCATTCCTTAGGAGTGGAATTCCAATCCCAGGGATTGGAATGCCAATCCCCAATTCCAGGGATGAAGATTCCACTGTCTGGGATTGAAATGCCCCTCCCTTGAAATAAATTTTGTAAATCAATCAATAATCTAATATACATTTTGCAAGACTGCTTGTCCATGAGCATTATCATGGAGCTGTAACCGAAGCTCAGCGAGTATTGACTTAATCATGTCTGGTAGCGCGGGATTCTACAACGGGCCAATTCAACTAGTACACTTTAAAATGTTAAATGTATGTAATTCTTACATTGGGAGGGGAATTCCAATCCACTGGAGTGGCATGCCACGCCGCGGGATTGAAATGTACATCCCTTTTTTAATTGTTTTTTAAATTGGCTTTATAATTAAAGTTAATTAACTTACAAGCTTTTTGAAAGCATGTTCTTGTACAGTTTTTAATTTGCTCTGTTTTAGTACTTTTTCAAAAAAAATTGTCATCAGTAGACGATTTTAAATTTTTTAATCTTTAAATTAATATATTTAAAAAAACGCACGACAAAATTTTAAAACACACAAAAATGTTCGAAATTTTATTAGGAATCTAATAGTGTAATCAGTTTTGCGTGCTCGAGATTTAAAAGTGTGTGCCCGGTAGTTCGAAACTTTAATCAGTGATTAGGGATTGGCATGCCAATCCCCGGGAGTGGCATTTACGTCTTTTCAAGCTAAAATGAGAAAAAAACATGTCTATGGATTGGCATGCCAATCCCTCGGATTGGAATCTCATTCCTCGTCAGGGATTGGCATTCCAATCCCCAGGATTGGCATTCCAAGGACTGTCTCTTACTGATTTCCAGTTCCCAAGGTCCAACCTTCTTACCCGCTTCTCCCAACATCTCTCTAAACTTGTCTCGAAGAACACAGCTTTTCTCAGCAACGAACTCCCGGTGACACTTCACAGTCTCCCCACTTTTGAATCTGATCTCCACATCCGTGAATTCTCCATCTTTTAACAAGCTCATATTCCTATCCAGATATTCATAAAGAAGGTCCACAGCCTTCCCCTTCAATGTTGCTTTAACACTTATCTTAGAATAAATGAAGCCAGCCGAGCCCTCTTTGCACAGAAGTTCTTCATTTGACGAGGAACTTGAATAGCTTTGTTGCTGCAAACTCGATGGTGACGTAAACAAAAGTAAATCTCGTCATCCTCCGATTTCAAACAAACTAGAGACTTTGGGGGACCTGACGCACCCTTAGTTGGCAAATGACACAGGGAGACTTGAGCACTAAAGTCAACCTTAGCAATGGAAAATTCTTCTTGCAGCCGAGCGAACACATCATACTCTGATTGATAAGGGAAATGAGTAGAGAGTAGAAAAGAAAATATCCATCCAATTTGTTTGGGTCGTTGTCGTCGAGGATCAGCTTCAATTTCAAGTCGTCCCATTCCGAACTAAAATTAGACGAACGACAAATTTTTAAACAATATTTTTTTACCTTTAATTTATTTTTAAAATATATTACGTTTCAACGTTTCTTGGCTCCTTGACAACTTCATTTTCACTCGCTCTGCAAATTGTTTAATGTGCTCGTTGGAGTGGCCATCACTGCTAACTGAACTCAAGGCCACTGGTAAGTCGGATAGCATCAGAATTGCATGGTCCACTTCATCGTCATCGATGTCGCAGCCGGTACCTTCACAATTGCCACATGTGTCAACGTGCTGATCATTTGCAAGCTCCTTGATGAAGCCATTGTACTTGTTCGTCTTGGAAAATGCTTTACTGACATGGATTATTTTAATCTCCTCCTTCACAAGATACACCTCCATATTTTTGATGATTTGGCTGGGAAATTAAAATGGTCACCCTTATTCACTCTGCATTTAATTCAAAATTATACTTTAATTTAGTGACTTAGGCTCATAACTAATTTATTTTAAAACAAAGTTTTATCTCTAGACTGCTGCCACTACAAAATGTATTTTTTTTTCAGCATTGAGTTAAGAACGATAGCAATTCGACACAGACTTCGCCGTTCGTCTCACGACTAACATCTAGGTTCAATCACGTCTGCCGCTGCTGCCTCCGTTACAGTAACATACGTTAAAACTTTTATTTCCCAACTATTGGTTCAGTTAAACAAACAACTAGCCAAGTAATGAGTAATGAATGATAGTGATTACAAAAATTCCCTTCGTATTTATACAAAATTTAAGCAAAGAAGAGATTTGAGAGACAAAGGAATATCGAAAATAGAATGGCGAAACAAAGGAGAAAATTTAAAATTTCTTGATGATGCTTCTTAATCGCTTCATGAAGACCCCTTATCAAACTTAACCAAATGCCCTCACTCTCACTGGAAACACTTTTACTCAAAATATTTGGACAAGCATGCATAGCGCATTAGAAAGTCCACTTTTCCACTGGGATAAATACTGATCTATTTTAAAGATAAATGTTCAGATATATTTAATTAAATGCTTGAATTTGATGTTTTAGCATGAGAACATCTGACTTTAATAATTTTGAATCCATTTAAATATCGTTTTATATGAAAAACAGCATTATATGAAACTCTAATGTTAAGCTTATACATTTTGTCATGTGAACTAGTTTACTAACTTATTTGTATGTGATGTACGATGGATGATGGAAGGTTCAACCCAGCAAATTTATAGATTACAATCAAAGATTTGATTTTAGATTTAAGATCATGGTTTACCATATGAAATTGTGGCCCATCGATAGCTTTAGGGTTAGGGTTTCTCATTGGGAAGAAGGACGAACGTCAAGAAGCACCGAAAAGGAAGAGTAGCTTGCACTAGAGTACAATATAATGCAACAAGCCGGATGAAAAAATATATTGCTGGGGCTGGAGCACGAATCGAATATTACTGTTTTGTATTTGTTTAGCATTACTGCAATGGGAAGTGCTTAGCCACCTATTGTACTGAACTTAAAGCTTCACTTCCATATACACAGGCGCATGTATATAGAAAACAGCAGTCCATTGCAATTTGCATTTAGCAAATTAGCACCTCGTTGTGCATTTTCGTTTTAGTGAAGTCCATGTGAGGATAGGGTAGTCAAACTGTTTGTTTATCAAATAAAGGTGACAATAAATAAATAAGTTTGTTAACTTGCAAGGAAAGACATCGACTTGGGTTAAGTCAGTTAATTTTAATGATTTGGAACTAATTTAGTGTTAACTCCCACATATTTTAATTGTCCAGCCAAACCGCTCTAAAAAAGATGGAGGTGTACCTTGTGAAGGATGAGGTTCAAATAATTCCAGTCAGTGAAGCATTCTCGAAAACGGAGAAATTTAATGGCTACATCAAGGGCATTCAACTAGCCCAAAAAAACAATGCCCCCTCCAAATTTCGGGATGTCCGTCGCACGCTTTTAACGGTGTCCTGCCTGTGAACTTGATGTCAATTTGCAGTGACGCTAGTTGTCCATCCGAAAGATTTGCCAAGAGAGTGGAAGGGATGTTAGACAAAAGGAATACAAGGTAAATCTACTATTTATTTATTTTTGAAGCAAAAATTATTTATCCACCATTTCACCAGTTTTAATTTAATTGTTTCGTGTTGTAATTAAATTAAATTTAGTTTTAGAAAGATGAAATTGGAACTAATCATCTGCGACGAGTCACCAAACTCATTGGACGTATATTTTTTACTCTCTTCTGAATCTTCTGAAGGATCAACGATTAACGGCGATGTCTTCAAACGATTGAATGACAAACTTGACTATAGCAGCCTTAACTTGTGGGTCCAAGTATCCCTGTGTCACTTGCCAACTGTCAATACAGCTCCCTCCCTAGATACTTTAGTTGGTTGGATGCATTTTCGTGCTTTTATACGTCAAGATCAAATATTCAGCTGTATTCCGATTGAAATATCTCCAGAATTCAAAAAGTTGTGGGATGAAGGGACCACTGGCTTCATTTACTCCAAATCAAGTGTCAAAATTACATTGGATGAAAGGGCTGTCAGTCTTACGTATGGATATTCGAAGGCTTTCCACGCCATGTTCCAGCTTCACAGGAATTTCACAGATTTGGAGATTGGGTGCAAGGATGGGGGGATTGTCAAATGTCACAGGGAGTTCCTCGCAATGAACAGCACAGTGTTTCGGGCAAAGTTGGAGAAAATGATGGGAACGAAGAAGAGTGGACCGTGGAAATTGGAAGTGGAAATGAGCGAGGAAGCTGTGGAGGCGTTCTTGGAGTACATTTACTGTGCAAGGGTGAGGAGAGGAATGCGGAGTTGTGATGACGCTTTGGAACTAATTGTAGCAGCTCGGGAGTACGAAGTAGTGGGATTGGAAACACCGATGGATGAACTCATCACGGCGAAAGAAAGCTCAGATTTTAAGTATTTTTCTGTGGAAGCTGCTCTGGATCTATTTTTGTACATGAGGAATGTGGAGGAATTGAAGCATTTGAGGGATAAGGCTGTTCGAGTACTTCAATGGTAAGATAAGAGCTTTAAAGAGATAAAGTAGAATTTATTTGTATTCGAATGTTAGAAAAAAAAATGCATTGCCTTTTTTGACTATATTTAGTGGTGTGAATTTTTATAGCTATTTGAAGACTGCCAGTGACAAAATAGTGGAATCGAAGAAGTACCAAGATCTGTTTGAAAATCAGCCGCGGGTCGCCATGGAGTTGAGCTCGCTTTATATTCAGCTTTAATTAAAAAAAAAATATGACTCATTTTGTATCTAGGTTGACCAGTTTTGATGTAGTTTAGCTTGTATTTTAGTTGTGAGTTTGCTTTAATTGTCAAATAAATTAAATTTGTTTTGTTGAAATGTTGGAAACCAATATCTTTGGTTTTGTTACTGTAATTAATTGCTTATCACTACCACTATCACTACCACTCAATCGCATCTACCGCTGCATATGGAAAGAGAAGTGTTTGGTACATATGGGTTGATTAGGTTGACAAGTGCTTCCCATCAAACTAACGCTAAACAAAGGCAAATCAACAATATTCAATTATCGGGTAATCGGTAAGTGTAGGTGGTTCAGACTTTTTAGCTATTGAACAGCCACAATAGATTTTTTTTGTGTGGAGGAATGTTTTTGGGAGTTATAAATTTGTTTACAGAGAGCGATCTCCACTTTTTATGTAACCATATTTTTATTTTGGCGTTGCTAAATTGACAGAAAAGATACAAATTCAATTTAACTGGTCAATTAGTGACAAATGATTTTTATTAGTTATATTTGACATTTGTTTAATCGGGCTTGGTTCCTAGCCCATAAGAAAAAATAGAAAGTTAATATTTATGCCTCGTGTTTACTTAACTACCTTAACTAGTTTACTAACTCAATTGTTAATGGTTTATCTGGAATGCTGCCACTACAAAGTTGCCTTTTCGGCTTGAGAATCAAAAACGCAAACGACATGCATGCTAAAAAATAATGTTAGTCTTACTTGGGACAGGAGTGGAAGCCTTTAATTAAGTACAATAGATGGATAAAAATAATCCAACATGCTAATGTTAAACAAATACAAAACTATAATGCTCGATCTCCTGTCTCCACCAATTTTCTTTTTAATTCGGCTCGTTGAACTCTGGTGTACTCTGACGCAAGCCTCTCTTTCTCTTTGGTGCTCTTTGTGCTCTGGCTGTGCGTTTTGTATGCCCAAAAGACAACACAAATTGAATAGAATATCAAAAATGAAATGAACACATCAGTATTTCCGTTAGAAAAAACAACGATCCAATTTTTCATTTAATTACTTTTTCGACATCCAACATAATTAGCTAACTAATTATAAACGATATCAATAAAAAATCCCAATTCATTTAAACCGTAACACAAAAAAAAACAATTGATCTCTTCAAAATGAATTAGTTTCATTTAACAAAATTTCAAAACAATTCGCCAACATTTTCCGAACCCGTCAAACAATTAGTTAAAACTTCGCTGGGAAAACTGGCCAGCATTAAACACCGGCATGTCCCTCCATCTATTCGGAAAGTCATCATGATCATCATCCTGAAACGGACTTCCAGAAGAGCTTGGCGGCGATGGTGGAGCAGTTGAAGCTGATAGTCGTTGCTTCGAAGGATCAATCCCTTTCAAAACGCAGGACACTTTAGCCATTTTAATTAAAAACAGCTTGTCATCGTCATCAATCTGGTGAGCATGCGTCTGCTTCTGAAAAAAATGATTCGGTTTTTTGGCGATGGTCTTCATGATCCTGTTCCATTTCCACTTGATGGAGACACAGTCCCGATCCCTTTTCCCGCTCAAGTTCTCTCGAAACTTGTCCTGTTTAGTAAAATAAACATTTATTTTTAATTTTTAATTCCAACTTTAAAAATTTATCTTCACAAAATTCACTTCATTTTAAAAATGTCGCTTACCAACAATGACCCCTGACCTCTAAAATCCTCATCCCAATAAGGCATACTTTCCATTCTCATCAGAATTTGCCTTATCGGAAGGTCATCATATTCCATGTGAAGCAGCCCCTTCCAACAAATAGCCTTCAGCAAAGATGTTGTCTCCTTCCTGGAATAATTTTCCATTTGAGAAACCCGCTGATTAAAGTCATCTCGCTGAATTCTTTTTTCAAGTTTCTTCTGAAGTTTAACGATTTCCGCTTTTAGATCTTTAACTTCCATCGCTGCTTTGGGGTCTGGGTCAGAAGAGGAGTCCCCACAACCAGATGAGAGGTCCATTAAATGAACACCAAGTTCAGAGGATGACGATGATGCTGATGATTCACATGTCTGCAGATTTGAGGTGCGCCTCACTTCCTGTCTCTCGAAAGCTACAGCTACTTCCTGTCCACCAAGTTGACCACTGCTGCTGAAATCCAACGGTAAATGTTTTGATGAATTTTGGGTCAGAGTCAGAGCTGGTAGAGTAGAGGACTTGTCGTTATCTCGGTTACCATCACTGGAGGAATTAGTATCATGCACTAAGGTCACGACCCTGCCCTCGCCAGAGCTCGTCAAAACAGGAAACATTCTGTTTCAAAAAAGTGAAGTCAAATGTTTAATTAAAATAGTTTTCAAAATTTATTAATTTTTAATTGACTTAATTGATTAATTAACTTATTGAATTTACTTAAAAAGTTGATAAGCTTGAGAATTCCCGGAAGCAGTGCCTCTGTACCATAGATACCCGGTTTCGGGTGAAGCACCAAAAAGGAAACTTTTCTGTCCAAGGCCACCAGTCAATGAGGACGGGGCCTAGATAAAATTAATTAAAATGATTAGATTTATAAAACATTTTAATTGTCAGCTTTCGTTAGATTAAAAATAAGCTTTGAAATAAAAAAAAATACCCAAAAAGGTGCTCCAAGATGAGCCCAAGGTCCGGATCCCAGCAGCTGAGGTCGTCTTTGATAAGTTGCGTGGGTGGTGTCAGTGGCATCGTTGCCAGTCACCAGATTTAACCCAAAACTCATTGTAGACCAGTAGACCACTGAATAGGATGCTGGCTGATAACTGTTTGTAATTATTTTCCGAACAAATAAATAACTTTGAGTTAAAGTTCACTGTTTAATTATCTTTTTAGGAGAATACGGAGGAAAATGAAGCTTGTTGACTCGGCAAGGTTCAACCAGAAAATGAGCACACGCTTGTCTACGTTTCAGGGTCATCGGAAAAACCGGAAGTTGTAGAATTCCGACTTTAGACCTCTCGTGGGGGGAAAGGTGTTCAGGTTTGGCATCCAATGTTTGCATAATATGGTGCTGTGTCGGGTTCTTTGTCTGGGAACACTTGATTAATTAATTTTGTTTGAATGTTGCGTTATATTTAATTCTATAGTTTAAATTGTGATGATTGATGTTTAGTTCCAAATTAAAAATTATTATTGGAAAATAAATTACTAGCTGTCCAAAGTTCAAATAAATTGTCGTGATTCATTTTAAATATATTTTTTTAATTGCCTAAAAGTTTGTTTTGTAATTTAAAGAAGTTTTCCATCTTGTCAAAATGACCAGCAGCAGCAGCCAATTAGGTACATAATACCAATCCTTTTCGAGATGTTTACCATGGAAACCGAAGGTCTCCCAGTCAAAGCCAACTGCCTTCATCCCAAATTGCTTCCCACAAGTCACTGAACTTGACTAGAAGTGGTTGTCATGGCAAGTTCGAAGGAGCAGTCGGGGAGACACAAGATGAAGAAGAGCTGCGTACTCCAAATTCTCTGACAAGTGAAGACCCACCTCCAAATTCCTAAAAAGACGTTGAAGTCCCAGTGGACCTCGCCCACAGTTAGAAGGCTCCCCTCTGGTCTGATGACTTCTCTGCTGCCCATGTCCCCAGAGCTGTTGAAGTTGATGCCATGAAAAAGGAATTGGGTGACCTTCAAGAAAAGCTGGAAAGGAGCCGTGAGGAGTACAAGAGGCAAGTGTTCCAAAATGACAGGTACAAAAGAGAGGAGACCACGGCATTAAAGAAAGCTGTTGCATTTAGGAGTCAACTCTAAATGAAAATTGACGATCTTCCCTTCCCATTCAAGAAGTTATACAATATGTTCATATGAAAAGCAGGCTTTACTGTGACAGTGTAATTTTCAAATATTTTTTATTAATTATATTTAAAACTTGTTGATTTGAAATATCTTTCAAGTACGTAAAGAAGAAATGAAGAGTAACATAACAATTGCAATAAGTAAAATAACGGAATGTTGCATGTAAAATACCACACTAGGTCTATCCATGAAAAAAACAAATACGAATTAATAATTAACATTCAAGATTAATTATCTATAGGAGCATTTTAAATGCATACCTATACTAGTTATCGACAGCAAACCAAAAACTAATTGGAACAAAAAATGTCTATGAAAGCTGAATGTAAAGCGAGCTCAACTCCATGGCGACCTGTGGCTGATTCTTAAACAGGTCTTGATACTCCTTTGACTTCAATATTTTGTCACTTGCAGTCTTCAAATAGCTGAAAAAAAAACAAAACAAACCAATAAATAAACGGCAAACTAATGATTTTTAACTATTTCCAATTAATTTAATTTAAATATTTACTTCTGAAGAACTCGAACAGCTTTGTCCCTCAAGTGCTTCAGCACATTCACATCCTTCCTGGCACATAAAAATAGAGCCAGCGCGTCTTCCACAGAAAAGTAGCCAAAATCTGAGCTTCCCTTCGCCATGATAATTTCATCCATCGCGTCATGCAATCCCTCAATTTCGTACTCACGAGCCGCCTTTAACAGTTTCAGCGCCGCATCACAATGTCGCATACCTCTGCTCACCCTGCCGCAGTAAATGTACGCCAGCAACGCTCCCACAACTTTCTTGCCCATTTTCATTTTCAACTTCCAAGGCCCAACCCTCTTCCACCCTTTTTCCAACATCTCCTCAAACTCGCCCCGAAAAACTTCACTCTTGACAGCAAGAACCGCCCGGTGACATCTCACAATCTCCCCACCTTTGCAACCAATCTCCACATCCTTGAAGGCTCCATCCTTCCACAAGCTCTCTTTCACCTTCGAATAGCCATACACAAGGTCGACTGCCTTTTCCTTCAAGCGAACCTTCACACTTACTTTGGAGTAGATGAAGCCAGTGCCCCGTTCCCACCACACCTTCATTTCTGGAGGAACTTGAACAGGTTTGTCGGTGCCAACGTGATGCTGCTTTGGGCAATAAAAAATCTCCCCATCCTTCCATTTGAAAGAAACGAAAGATTCCTCCCCGGAAACCGGCGCATTCTTAGTTGGCAAATGACAAAGGGAAACTTGAACACTAAACTCAACGTCTGTAATGTTAAGTTCGTCATCCAGTCGTTTAAACACGTTCAACTTTGATGATCCATCAGCAGATTTAGTACAGAGCAGCAAATGTCCATCCAATGAGTTTGGGTAGTCTATCGAGATGACAAGCTTCAGTTTCATCTTTTCCCACTCGAAACTAAAATTTAATTAAAAGTTGAACCAAAATTAGAGAAGGAACATAACTTTAAAAATATATGAAAGTTGGTTTTACTTCTCTTCATTCCTTGTCAGCTTCCTCTCCACTCGTTTTGCAAATAGTTCAGAGTGCTCACTGGCGTCGACGTCACTGCCTACTGATCTCAAGGTCACTGGTAAGTCGGATATCTTGAGAAGCTTTCGGTCAACGTCAGATTCCGAAGCATCGTCAGAGTCGTCGGAGGTATCACCACTATTGACACTGCTGTCGTCTTCCTCGTCAAGTGCCTTGATGTAGCTGTTGTACCTCTTCGTCTTGGAAAATGCATTTCTGACTTGGATTATTTGAACCTCATCCTTCACAAGGTACACCTCCATTTCTTAGGGAGTAGGACTGGAAAACTGTAATCTATGAAGCAAATAAAAGAACAATTTAAAGTTTTAAGTGTAAAAATTCAGCACATTTTTTGAATATGGGACCACTGACCAATTTGAATATGGGAAAAATAAATTATTTATTTAATTACCCAAAGAAAACCCGAAACTCATATCAGATGTCGTCTCAGCAGAAATCCGAACGCAATAACAACAAGTCCTTAAAATAGCCAACTGCAATTTATATGGTCCAAACAAATTGAACTCACTTTTAGCAAAATAAATTGACTATAAATGACCACCCACGCTTCATTCATTTAAAATTTTAGTTAAATTCACTGACCTAATTAAAGTACCACCTATTGAAGTAGTTTACTGAGCAATTAATTTGTCCTCGCGACAACATCCAGGCTCAATCACTGCTGCTGCTGCCTCCCCTAACTGAGGTTGGGGCTTTTCTCCAAAGTATTGGTATTGGTCCAGTTTATCAAACAACTAGCCAAGTAATGATAACCATTGAAAAAATTGTCCTTCGTATTTATACAATATTTAGTCAAAGAAGATTTCGGGGACAAAGGAATAGCGAACGTAGAATGGGGGTCAAGGTGCACAGGAAGTGCGCATCGGGCGAAACAACAGAAAAATTTAATATTTCTTGATGAAGCTTCTTATCGCTTCATGTAGATCCCTTATCAAACTGAACCAAATGTCCTCAATTGGGAATACCTTCACTATAAACATTCAGACAAAGAGAGTCCATTCCAAAGTTAACTCGAAAGTTCACAGTTCACTTTCCACCGGAAATTAGCATACTAAACTATTTAAAGATAAATGTTCAGATAAATTTAATTTTATGTTTCACTTTAATTTTTAACACGAGAAAATCTGACTTTAATAATTTTAAATCCAATTAAATTGCATTGTACATGAAAAACAGAATTTTTGGCAACTCCTAAGGTAATAAAAATACTACATTTTGTCAAACGAAAAGTTAATTGTGAAAGGACTATGGAAGCTTTATCGTTCTTTACCTTGCCCAAGCAATATTTAATTTAGGAAATTTGCAACCGCTTTCTTAATTCCAAATTTGTTTGCTTTGGCTTCGATCAAATATTCTTTTTTTGCTATTAAATTTTAATTGGACTGAGTAAGTATTAATTGTTTCACTAGTTTCGATTATATTGATCTTCGTTTTAATTTCTACGGTAGTAAATTGATTGTAATATTAGAATTAAAGTTTAAGTAATTAATAGTATTTAACTGTTTAATAAGTTTTATTAATTCAATTTATTTAATAGATAATTACTTGAATGAGTAACACGACGATTGTTAAAACAAAATATCGTAGTCATACATCTACACAAAACTAGATTTAACTAACATACCAGCAGATTGCTACTAAATGTTAATTATTGAATTAATTTAATTAATTAACATTAATGGGTAACTAAAGTAACGATTTTAAAAATAAATCTCCAAAAATAATTGAAGAAAAATACTATTTGTAAACGTAATTAGTAATTAGTCATTGGAGAAACTTCAGTTAATTTCTATTTCTCCTCACATAAAAATGTCAGACAAAACCAAACTAGCTAACTTTTAAAAAAATGATCGCATTTAACTAAATTCTTATTTTAGGAAAGTTGAAGACAAAGTGCGCTCAATTCCGCAGCGACCTCTGGCTGATTTTCAAAGAGATCTTGATACTCCTCCGACTCCTCCATTTTCTTACTTGCAGTCTTCGAGTAGCTAAAAAGACACAAATTAATCAATAAATTAGGCCAATTCTTTTTAAATAAAATTAAATCCAAGTCATTAATTTCTTACCAATGAAGCACCCGCACCGCCTTGTCCCTCAAGTACTTCAGCCCCACCCTCCTTCTCGCGTACAAAAACAAATCCAGCGCAGCTTCCACCGAAAAATAGCCAAAATCCTCGCTTCTTTTCCCCGCCATGATTTCCCCCATCGCTTCCTCCAATCTCCATATTCCATACTCACGCCCCCCTTTAAGTAGCTCCAAAGCCAAGCCACACCCCCTCAAACCTCCACTCACCCCATTATTATATGTGTGCTCCAAAAACGCCTCCACACCCGCCTTGCTCAACTCCATTTTCATTTTCAAGGGACCCCCCTCCCCATTCCCTTCCTTCTCCATCTCCACAAACTTGTGTTGAAGGACTTTACTCCTGATAGCAAAGGACTTCTGGTGACATGACACAACCTTTCCATCCTTGCATCCAATCTCCAAATTTGGGAGCCCATGAACGACAAAGTTATCATCCGAACGTCCATAAACCAAGTCCACAGCTTTTGGCCAAAGGGTCACCGCGACACTTGATTTGGAGTAAATAAAGCCAGTGCCCTGCTCCCACCACTTCTTCATTTCTGGAGGAATCCGAACCGGGATAGGGCTGCCCACGTCCCCTTTCAAAATTACTAAAGATTCTGGGGAAACAGCTGCGTTGACAGTTGGCAAGTGACACAGGGAGACTTGGACGCTAAACCTGAGGTCAACAAGGTCAAATTTCTCCGCCAGTCGTTTGAATACGTTCAACTTTGATCCTTCCGGGATATTCGAAGAGACCAGAAAGTAGCCATCTTCGTTGGAGATGATCAGTTCCAATTTGACACCCCGAAACCTAAAATTAATTAAACGAAAATTAATTAAGTCGAATAATCTACATTTAATGGCCATTTTAATTGAAAAATATAATTAATAATTAGTAAATTTTTACCTGTCATCACTGCGCGTCTTCAGTATCCACTCCACTCTCTCAGCAAATCGCCCCGAGTGCCAACTCGCATCACTGCAAATTGAGCTCAAGGTCACTGGCAAGTCGGATACCGTCAAAAGCGTGCGGACATCTTGAGATTTGGAGGAGGCACTATCGGCACCACCACCGCCCTCCAGGTCCCTGATGTAGCCATTAAACTTCTTTGTCTTGGAAGCCGCTTTACTGACTGGAACTATTTTAACTTCCTCCTTCACAAGGCACACCTCCATTTTTAGGCAGTTTGCCTGGGAGACTGAAACCTGTTAAAAAAATTAAACAGAATTTTAACCTTTTAACTTTAACCACTTAATTATTTTTAGGCACTTGATTAACCGTAGTCTGTGTAAAAAAGGAAGAGAGTGGTTAATTATTTTTAAATACTAATTTAATTAGCAATGAACTTACCTGTACTGCAATTAAAGTAAAAATTAATTTAATTTAAATTATACTCCCTTTTCGCTTTGACTTTTGAGAAACAAAAAGAGATCGACCACCACGCTCAACGCACGCACCACGCACACTGTCACGATTCACGAAGAAAAGAAAGGGATACCACGCACGACATCCACCAATCCAATATCCAATCACGTCATGCTGTCGTATGAACCAGCTACCAAGATGTGGAAGAGAAGCTTTTGATTGAGTACAATGGCTGGATAAGAACTCTCCTTCAGACTAATGTTAAGTAAATGCAAAACGACAAAACTCGATCCTCGTCGAAGCAACAGCAATATTTTTTTCATCCGGCTTATAATTTGGCACTGTACTTCGACGCAAGCTTCTCTAAGATATTTTTTGACGTGATTTACGTTTTGAGTAGCCAAATCAACGGATGATCGATTTGTGGAAGCATGCATGAAGGAGTATAGTGGACTTGTTGGAACACTTGTATATGGCTTGAATCTTAAAGATCCGATTGAATAGTTTAAAAAATTAATTAAAAAAATTAATTGATTGAATGACATGAATTGTGGAATGATTGGTTATAAAATGGATGTAGTAAATTTATCTGAATTAGTAATTAATTTAGTTTTGTATCGTGTGGAGTAACGACATGCTAATTAAAATCCCCACCTCCAACCCCAAAAACGATAACCGAAAAATTATTTATTAATTTACACGTAAGATTTTAATTAGGT
>JAQFZG010003210.1:0-14192 GCA_034695465.1 Entomobrya nicoleti | reverse complement strand
ATGGAATCCCTTTCAACACTTAAATGTTTTAAACTCAAACGAAACCAATTTAGAATTTCAAAAAATTGCTCATCATCGAAACAATTCGGACCTAATCTAAGGTCTTGTAAGTTAGGAAGATTCTTGTTTATCAATAGCCTATAATCACTGTCAAGGATGGAATCAATTGATTGAATGACCTCTAATGTTCTTGGCAGCTGTAGAGACTTAATACTTTGTAAACTGGCCTCACAATGTTCCACATAACTATATTCAAAATGTTTCAGATTCACAGCCCCATTAAAAACACACTGTAAGAATTTTAACCAATGTTTATTTGTTCCGAAGCACTTCCCTGCTCCTTCAAGTTTTGGAAGGGGATTGTCAAACCATACAATGTTGAATTCTCTCAACATTGGCAAACTTAGTGTTCCAAATTTGAGAGGCATCGAGCCGCCACATCTTGGGATTCCGACTTGAAGTCCTGACAAGCTATTCACACAACTTTTCAAACAGTTTTTTAAACACTCAAAATTTTCCTTTCGAAGAAATTCTTCGCACAAGTCAAGATGAAATGTTAACAAAGAGTCGTCAAGATGAGAACTTGAACTAAACGTTGAAACAAATTTGTTCAACAGTTCTTTACTGTTTTCCTGTCTGATTCTTTTATTAACTCTGTTAGTATGATCACAGTCCTCCAAAATAATTTCAATCACTGGATGAACTAACTTCTTTAGTATACGGGATGTGGAACTAAGCCACTTTCTTGCAACGAGACGAATAGTGGCAACATCAGATCTGCTAATTGGTTTAGATTTCGTTTTATAAACTACAAATTGTAGAATATTATCGAGCAGCTGTAAAAGAAAACAAAATTATTGTCAACTTTGTATTATATTTTTGGCAAAGTAGTAAGTTTTCACTTTAATAATAAAAATACCAATGGGTTATTAAAAACAGCTGCGACTTCACTATTCTGCGGCTCATCATGTATTTCTTTACTTTGTGACCTTTGTTGAAGTTTCAGTACATTAGTCTCCTTTCCCAAAACATTACTCTGTGAACGTGTTTGAACCATTTTCAACTTTAAAGCTAACGGTATCACTTTACTTAAAGTATATTATTACCAAAAATTACATTAATTGGAAAAAATTAATGGAACTCAAATGTGTTTCACGAAATATTGCGATTTCAGATAAAACTTGTAAAAGGTTAAAACTGTGATATATATAATTAGTCTACACTTTTTGTATTAGGCCGTCTTTGCAGGTCCGATTGATTAATATTTTAGAACCATTTATTTGCAAATGCTTTATTTATACTAAAGTAAACCAAACAATAATACTAGTAATATAAATACAAATATTACCAACTTTGTATACACTTAGTATTTAATACGCGGTCAATTAGCACATTTAAATTTGATATTATTATTGTAATAAACCAAATTTCTTTGATCCTAGTTTACTCGCTTTACCTCAGAATATATTTTTACTTCACAACAACGAGAAATTTTCCCATATGGCTTGAGTCCAAGACATCCCACTTGAGTTACTCTACTCTATGATTGTATCGGTTCTTTTGTTTGAAAATGTAGAGAATAAAAAACCATCTTCTTGTACTATCATACCTATGCATTGCATGCATAATATGCATGTTTTCAGGCTGAACCTAATAATAATGTTCAAATGAAGTGATATTTTTTGTTGAAACTCTAAGCTTGTAACTTAGCATGCTGCAGCAATGAACAATGAGTTTGTTCTATCTTTACATGTAGAAATACCATAACTTTATACCACTACTTGACATACCAAACACATTTCATTTATTCGACAATTAGCAACTTTCAAACCAATGTTTCAAACCTTCTTCAACTTGGTAATTTATTTGTGTAATTAAAACGTACTAACGATAAGTTATGTTATATCATTCTATAAATTAAAATAATCGATAACGAAAAAACCGCAATGAAATTATAATACAGTTTATGAATTGAGATACCGATAAAATTTGCCGTTGTAATGTAAAATAACTTATTTATGTGAAAAATATTAATAAGCTTGCGTTTTGATTAACAAATTTGTAATCAGGATGCTTTTAATTAGTATTCGTAGTTGTAAGTCTTCTTTGGCAAATTTCTCGAATGGTCGTTTTAACTTAATCTTTGAAATTAGACGTTTTGAATTTTAATTGCATTCTAACTATTGCAAGAATTACATTTGTCAATAATTAAGATCTTAAAGCATTCAGCTTACAATCATTATAAATGTAACTTAAAGGATGCCGTGAGAGCTTTGAACAGTTTTTTGTTCAAATAACATTTTGTAAGTGTATAAAACGTATTTAAGGTTTTATTGGGACAATTCACGTATATAGTGCAAACTTGTAGAATAATCCCAATCCCTGGCTAATATTTAAAACGTATTGAGTTTTTGCTTCGTTTTTTAAATATAAAGAGCAGCTGTCCTTAAATCATCTATCGATTTTGTGCAGCTACTTTAAGACAACCTTATAATATTCATCTGCTAATGTATAGTACACATTGTTGGGTTTTGGAACGTGTGTATGTATGTCTGAAAGAATATTCTTGGTTGAATGAATAAGAATTGAATCTGTTTTTGTTCAACAAACAATGAGGAAGCATCACTGAAGAATGCAGAAAGCTGTAGGGGCACATATTTTACATGTAAATGTATTGACATAACAATGCCTTAATGTTATTGAGTGTCTCGCATTGTTAGTATATACCAGGTGTGCAGTGCTTGGAGCAGATGATCATGTTTGTGTGCTATCAATGTTAACATCATAGTGTCATCTGGTAAAGTTATGAGAAGAGTATTACCTTCATCACATATACGTTCTGAATATTAATAAAGTTGAGTAATAAATTTAAATTATTAACGATACAAAATAAGCTACATCAAACTATTGGGACTAAAGTAATCATTAAAAACACAAAATATAGCCAATATAAAAAATTACCCTAACTTTGCAGAGAAATATTTACGGAACTTTTTTAAGGATTTAATTATCCTTCGTATTTGATTTGCTGAAAATATATACTGCATCGACAAAATTAAAATCCTTCATTTTTAGCACTACCATTGTATTTTCTGTAATAAACGGTCTAGAACAGAAAAAAATCTGCTGTATCATTTACTTGTTCATACAGGTGAAAGATAATTTTTCTGTGATTTATACAAATATTCTACTATCACGCCTTCATGCTTAGACAGTGATATAATGTGACTCATATTGTTACACAGGAAGAGGTTACTTAATGACTTAAAGTTAATAATAAATATGCATTACATATTACATGATTTTGATGTAGTGAACGCACCTAGGTATATAATATTATGTACATAATATATATTTAAATGTATCCAGTGAAATCGTACCTGTGGTTTTTAAAATTCCTTAAGATGTAGTTCATGTTTCGGAATCTGAATATGACTTTACTGGCATCACAATAGGACCAGAAAGAACCCAATGACAGCATTTCTACTTGAAGGCCTACAATTTTGTTACATTTCAAAATAGGCTTAATTTCTGATTTTAATATCTTTTCTCTTGATTTTTTTCTCTGAGTGTTTATGTGAAATAAAACATGCAGTGGTAATGACGAAAATTAGGGATTTTCATTTCGTCAATGTAGTATATATTTGCAGCAATTCAAATTGAAATGACAAGTAAATCATTTTTCTCGAAATATTTCACCACAAATTTAGGGAAATATTGTTTTGTTGGATGTGATTTACAGTGGTCCTAATGATTACATAATGGTTACAAACAATTTAATTTGTATGATTAACAATTAATGTTTTAAATTTATTAATTGGATTTATTTATGCGATGAAAATGATACCGTTCATACATAACTTTACTGAACGATGCTATGATGATTATTATGACAGTGCTGCGAAGAAAAATGAATTTTAATGAAAACATGAATATCTGCACAAAGCACTGTTTACCTGATATAAATTTACACTGTGAGATACTCGATAGCATTAAGGCATTGCTATTACAATACATTCACCAGTAATTCTGTTGTCTTTACAGCTTTGTGTTTCTGTATTCTACAAATTAAATCCACATACCTGTATGCAATAATCAGTGAACATTCGCTAGCAAGCAATAGAGGAACCGGGTGCACTACACTCACAATGTCACATTGTTAGTTTAATCCTGAAACATATTCGACTCTCATTCAGCTATACATGGTAATCCTTTCAGACATACATACATACATCCAGCAATGTGTACTATTCCCCAGCAGATGAATATATATGCAAAGATATAACGAACTCATTGTTCATTGCAGCAGCATGCTTAGTTACAAACTTACAGACTTAACAAAAAGGTGGAATGCAATTAAGTATCATTATTTGTATTAGACCCTGCTTAAAAACACATAATATGCATGCAACACATTGGTATGTTAGTACAAGAAGAAGCTTTTCTATTCTCTACATTTTCAAACAAAAGAATCGATAAGATCATAGAGTAGAGTGACTCTAGTGGGATGGAATGGACTCTAGCCATATGGTAAAAATTTCTCCTTTTTTTGTGAAGTAAAAAATATTCTGTGGTAAAACCAGTAAAATAGGATCAAAGCTATTTAGTTTATTACAATAATAATATATAATTTAAATGCGTTAATTGATTACGTATTGAATACTTATTGCAAACAAAGTTAATAATATTTTTTCTTCATAATAATTCAGATCAATAGTTGGTTTCCTTTAGCATCAATGAAGCACTACATGTTTTTAAAAAGCTGTGTAATAACAAATTGGATGTGCATAATTTTAAAAATTCGATAAAACCAATAGTTTCACAGTTAAAGTTTTACTTGAAATTGCAATATTTGGTGAAAACAAGCTTTAGTTATGGTTTTTACCAAATAGTCAAATCATTGTTGTATTATATATTGTGCGTGTTCCCGTTAACTTTAAATTTCAAAATGGTTAAAACACGTTCACAGAGTAATGTTTCGGTGAAGGAGTTTAGTGAACTGAACCCAGTGTTCCGGCGTGGTATTTACCAGGTGGGAAATATACTGGGAAATTATGGTAATTTGTGTCCAGCAAAATATTCTGTTTTTGATGGGAAATGGGAATTATGGGAAATGAACAAGGACAGCAAGACTGCTGTCTGATATAAGCACGGTAATGACGTGTGAAGTGGTACAACAACTGTCCAGCTCACAAAAGTGGACACAAAAACATCAATTGGCTGGCACAACAAGGGCAAGCAGTGGGAAGTGGAACAGCAGCTGCCTTAAATAAAAACATGTGCTGCTGAAAGACTGTCCAAGCAAAACAAAAAATACACCATTTGTTTACCAACGTTTCTTCTTCTGTGTAATGCAGCAGTTATGAATGAGGAAGAATCAATTTGAAAAAATATATTTTCTCTTCGGATACTCTTAAAATTGAGGTAATTTTTATGCTGCTAATTAAATTATTTTTAGTATCTCATTATTTATTTTATCAATTCAATTCAAACACTATGAACTTTTATGGCCTTTTTAGGAATGGATGAAGACCCACACTATTACCATGTCCACAAATGGATTTCAGAAGAACACGATGACGAAGATAGTGATAATTCGACCTTGGAGGAGTTTTCAGTTACGGATTTCACCTCACCTAGCCTCATGGAAATTTTCTTTGTCCAGTCGGAAAACTCTATTGATCCTCCCTCTCCACATTCAGTAATATCTGAATGCTCACTCGTGTCCACTCAGCGGACCCCGCGACACCATTAGCATAACATCGGGATCCATGACACCATCTTCAGTCATCACGACTCCATGGTCAGTTACCCAGACACTTCCATCAGTAACCACAACACCATCATCAGTCTCCACGACACCATCATCAGTCCCCACGACACCATCATCAGTCACCACGACACCATCATCAGTCAACGCAAGACCGTCATCAGTCAAAGCAACACCGTCATCAGTCACCAGGACACCATTATCAGTCATCACGACACCATTATTAGTCCCCGCGACACCACTATCAGTCATCATGACACCATCACCAGTTACCATGACACCGCCAGCAATCTCATCTTTATTGCCACCAGGATTATTGGTACCAAATGTCACTTCTAAGTTCTAACCCACCTTCCCATAACTTAACATAACTTGTCATCAGCTTCCATGACGGCGCCACGAGGTTCCCTGAGACACCAGACTCCGCGTCTAATATTCCTGTTAGCACGGATACTGGTGAAGCTGCAGCTTCAAAAAGTCTGGCAATGATTCTTGGTAAAGGCAAGAAAAAGGACCCTGTCTGGTCATTATTTACTGATGTAGAAGAGAACACTTTCAGTGAAACTGGAGTATTGTGCCAAAAGCGATTCCAGAAATGTAATGCCTGTGAACTTCAAGTAAGTGCGAAAGCAGATAGAATGCGGAAGCACGTGTCTGCAGGATGTCGACCCCAAAGTAAATTCATGTGACTTTGGTTTTTTAACAATTATGACATATTGTCTACATGTTTAATATTAATAAATTTCTATTAACAGAATTTGTGAGAGCTAAAAGGCCAACTGTTAAACCCGACTCCATCAGCAGAGATGGAAATGATTGCACTGAAGTTGAAGAGACATTTGAAGAAAAATTCCTCAGCACATACAACAATTGAAAGCACTTCCAAAACTAAACAGCAAAAAGTTAACACATAAATTGTTAATAAAACTACCACCACAAAAGCACAGAAAAAGTTGTTGTTGAGTACACCTTTCCCTATTTCAAATAAAGTAACATCAGTGGATAATTTTTCTTCTCCTTTAATTTTAAAGTTTTTTCACATTGAAATGATAAATATCGTGAATAGTGTAGAATAAAATCTGTTAGGTGTATTATTTCCCCGTGTAATTTTCATTTCCCACAATTTCCCATATTTCCCACCATTTCCCACCATTTCCCATATTTACCACCATTTCCCAGGTGGGAAGCATTTTAGCATTTTGGAGTGGGAAATAAGGAAGACTGACTGAACCCAACGTCCAAAAATAATAAAATGCCGGAGGATCCGCAGAATAATGAAGTTGCAGCAGTTTTTAATAACCCATTGGTATTCTCAATATTGATACTATAATCTGTTACAAATCCAATACAAATTTTACATTGATAAGTTTAATATTTTTTTTTTCAGCTGCTCGATAATATTCTACAATTTGTAGTTTATAATTATAAAACGAAATCTGAGTCAATTAGCACATCTAATGTGGCTACTATTCGCCTTGTTGCAAGAAAGTGGCTTTGTTCTACATCCCGTATATTAAAAAAGTCAACTCATTCTGTAATAGAAATTATGTTGGAGGGCTGTGATCACACTAACACAGTCAATAAGACAATAAGACATGAAAACAGTAGAGAACTTTTGAACAAATTTGCTTCAACGTTTAGTTCAACTTCTCATGATGACGATTCTCTGTTAACTTTTCAACTAAATGTAGGCGATGAATTCCTTCGAAAGCAAAATTTGGAGTGTTTAAAAAACTGTTTGAAGCGTTGCGGGGATACTTTGTTAGGACTTGATGTTGCTATTCCAAGATGTGGAGGCTCAATGCCTCTCAAATTGGGAACACTTAGTTTGCCACAGTTGAGAGAATTCAATGTTACATGGGATGCTAATCCCCTTCCGAAACTTAGAGGAGCAGCTAAATGTTTCGGGAGTAATAAAAATTGGTTGCAATATTTAGAGTTAGTTTTTAATGGGGCTTCGAATTTGAAACATTTTGAATATTTTTATGTAGAATGTTGTAAAGCCAGTTTAAAAAGTTTTGACTCCCTACAACTGCCACCATCACTGGTTGTTTTTCAATCAAATGATTCTAAACTTAATAGTGATTATAGACTTTTGATAAACAAAAATCTTCCAAACTTACAAGACCTTAGCCTAGGGCCAAATTTGATTATAGATGATGAACAATATTTTAAAATACTGAATCGGTTTCGTAAAACAGGGCTTCGAATCTGAAACATTTTGAATATTGTTATGTGGAATATTGTAAAGCAAGTTTAGAAAAATTTGGTTCCCTACAACTGCCACCAACACTAGTTGTTTTTCAATAAAATGAATCTGTCCTCACCACTGATTATAGGCTTTTGATCAACAAAAATCTTCCCAACTTACAAGATCTCAGATTAGGTCTAATTTTTTTTACGGAGGGTGATGAATTTTTCCAAGTTTTAAACCGGTTTCGTTTAACCTTAACAAATGTAAGTGTTGAAAGAGATATAACGTTTCGTGATGTATGCTTTCTCCGGTTTCCTTTAAAGGAAAATTTAACATCCCTAAGCATTTTTGGGCCTTCCTTAAAATTGGATCCCGAAATGAGAAGTTGCTTCACAAAACGTGTTCCCAAGTTAACCAAATTCGTCCTTAGTGGCCATACTGAGGTTGGTGGTTTGGAATGGGTTAAGGACCTTAAATTTGGAAACGTAATGGAACTTGATATTCAATCGGGACTTTCCGCTACGTAGTCGCAACAGATACAAGACCCCAAGCCTGCTTTATCTACAACAATTGCAGGAATCGTTTACGAATGTAGAAAAATTGCATTTAACTCTGTACTTGGACGATTTGAAGGTTGTTAAAAAGCTGTTTCAAGATTGGACACTGCTAAAAGAGCTTCATTTGAGAATAAATGGAGATTTTAGGCGAGACTTTACCTTATATTCAATGGCCTCCATTCTTCTTGGTCTCTCTGTGGAAAAGGTTCAAGACTTAAATCAGTTGATGGAACTGTCATCAAAAGACTCGCAAATGGACGATAGTGCCAAATTTATTGGTGCTAATAATGATTTTAAAAACTCGTTATTAAATTTGGGAGGTAAGTAGAACGAGAAATATTACTATCAATGGTTTAAATGTATGAGCTAGACAACCTACTTTTTCTTTTTTTGTGCCACCAGATCTTACTACGCTTACTTTGGATTCGAACGAAATGACTAAAACCATACATCCAGTTTTTACACAGTTGGTGCAACTATTACGATTTGCAATTACTAAATTTGCGATTTCAACCAAACCCGGATTCTGGCAAGACATTCAGGTAAGTACTCTAAATGAATCAATTACTCAAATATTGATTCCAAATCAAATTCCGGATCTCTAAAAAATATGCATTTATTTTTTACAGTTTAGAAATAGTTATTCATTTTGTGAAGAAAGTGATGACTTGTCAGGTGAGGACGAAGATGATGAAGAAAGTGATGACTGGTCCGATGTTGACGATGACGACGAAGAAAGTGGTGTGGAATAAAAAAATATTCACATGATCTAATTTTAGCATACAACATCCCGTTATGGGAGACGAAAAGGCAAACGATGTTTACGAAAGTCTGTGAAAATTATCCTTTGGAGTAGTTGGTAAGTTAGTGGGCGGTTTTCCTTGTAATGCTAAATAGGCATTGTAAAACTTGGAAGTGCACAGATTTTGAGTTTAGTTGGAACCGAGTGTAAAAGGTGAAATATTAAATAGTAGAATGTATTTGCATTTTCTTTAAAAATTTGTAAATAGTTTGTTTCATATTTCTGCAAAAGTAAAACATATTTAAAGCCAGATAAGAAAATAAATTAAATTATTTTAATATTAGAAGTAAATTATCAATCAGTATAAACATTTCCTTGCTGTTTAGTGTAATGGGCGATTCTGTTATAAATATCTCTGAAACAACCTTAAATTTATATTATTCTTACTCTTTGTAATATTAGTACAATGGTGTTATACTTTATGTGTACTGGTTATGAAGAAGGTTAACTAAATTATTTATTACGGCTAAATTAAATATGACTAAATATAACCAGTTAAGTTCAATATTTCTTTCCAGGATATAGGGATATTTATTAAAAATTGGGTTTATGCTAAAAACTGATTTATGCTTTAATCTAAAGCAGCAACATCAATTTAAACGGTGAATTAATGCATGAAAAGAAATTTATTTTATTTTTAATAATAAAATGCTATAATATATAAGATCAATCGCTATTTGAAAATAGTTGGCAAACACTTTCGTGTTTATTTATGTAGTAACATGAAGATTTGAATTATAGAACTTAAATAGCTAAAGCTATATTTCAAATCTTTAAAATATTGCTGAATAGTCGACGATTGCAAAATAACCCATGTTGTATGTACAGATATGTTTGCAAAATGGTAGTAATGAAGTTTGCAAGATTTTTGTGCACATTTCAATTTGCTAATTAGTTTAGTTTCCACTTTAACAATCTCGTGTTAATTCTTTATTAAACTAAAATAATTATCTTAGACCTTGTGAATAAATTGTGATAACACTGACAGAAAGTTTTGCAAAATGAGTTAGGTGAACTTGGCATTAAAATGATCCTATATTACTAATGAGAAGAAATTCGTTTACAAGTGTCTTCACGTAGAATCATCCACACTTGTGAACACTTCAAATTAGGGGTTTTGTTGTACCTTGAAAATAAGGTATAGAGTTGTTAGATATACTTTTAATTTAGACTTTCTTCGTTTCCAAATAAAGTATGATCACAACATAAAAAAATTAATGTAAAATGAGATGACGTCAAAAATTATGACAAATGGTTTTAATAATTTTCATGAATAAATATTGTCAACACGTACCAGTGTTTATATTTAACTAATACTTTTCAATAAAAATTAGCTGCATTCCACACAGTACCATTTAGAACAGAAAATGTTTTTACTACGTGAAACTCACATCATTACACATTTTTTAAATTATTTTTTAAGTATTATACGTACATGAAAACCAGAAACTGCTGATTCGGTTATAATTGAATTCAAAGCTGTTCGTCAATTCTGAACAAAAAACGGAAGGATATTCTGTACAGACCAATCTGTTTTCCACAAGCTGGGCACGAATGCTGAATGTCCTTGTAGAAATTTGTATAAAATGTGATCCATACAAATGTAAAGAAACAGTTAAATAATTGTCAAGCGTTTTATAAGACCCTGTTTCAATAAATATTTAGTGATCAAAGAAACTTACCAAATAAGAAGGCGCAATGCAATAAATATTGCCATTGGTCCAACGCTGAATGTTAAACTTGTTGTAACACATTGGAAACAGTATGATCATCTTAACCATCAACTTTTTTATACTGGCACTTTTTGATCAACGATGGTTTCTAACCGTGAAATCAATAAGAATCTTTTTTGTAATATATAAACGGCGTTACAATATGGTGTAGTTTGAACCAAACTTTCGATCATATGTACTGAAATAAGCGATGTGTTTTGTACCGCCATTAGTTTATCAATGATGATCTTCAAACCTTTAAGTCAATATTAATCTTTTTTGTAAAATATGAATACCGTTACGATATGGTGTAGTTTAAACCAAATTTTCGATCATATGTACTGAAATTCGAGATGTTTTTGTACCGCCATTAGTTCATCAATGATGATTCCCAACCTTAAAGTCAATATTAATCTTTTTTGTAAAATATGAATACCGTTACGATATGGTGTAGTTTAAACCAAATTTTCGATCATATGTACTGAAAATCGAGATGTTCTTGTACCGCCATTAGTTCATCAATGATGATTTCTGACCTTCAAGTCAATATTAATCTTTGTGTAAAATATGAATTCCTTATCGACATGGTGTAGCTGGAAGCAAATATACGATCATATGTACTGAAATTCGAGATGTTTTTGTACCGCCATTAGTTCATCAATGATGATTCCTGACCTTAAAGTCAATATTAATCTTTTTTGTAAAATATGAATACCGTTGCGATATGGTGTAGTTTGAACCCAATTTTCGATCATATGTACTGAAATTCTAGTGTTTTTGTACCGCCATTAGTTCATCAATGATGATTCCTGACCTTCAAGTCAATATTAATCTTTTTTGTAAAACATGAATGCCGTTGTGACATGGTGTAGTTGGAAGCAAATTTGCGATCATATGTACTGAAATTTGAGATGTTTTTGTTCCGCTATTAGTTCATCAATGATGATTCCCAAACTTAAAGTCAATATTAATCTTTTTTGTAAAATATGAATACCATTGCGATATGGTGTAGTTTGAACCCAATTTTCGATCATATGTACTGAAATTTGAGAAGTTTTTGTACCGCCATTAGTTCATCAATGATGATTCCCAAACTTAAAGTCAATATTAATCTTTTTTGTAAAATATGAATACCATTGCGATATGGTGTAGTTTGAACCAAATTTTCAATCATATGTACTGAAATTCGAGATTTTTGCAACCACGATTAGTTCATTAATGATGATTTCCAACCTTAAATCTAATATCAATATTTTTTTGTAAAATATGAATACCATTTCGATATGCTGTAGTTTGAACCCAATTTTCGATCATATGTACTAAAATTCGAGATGTTTGTGTACTGCCATTAGTTCATTAATGATGATTTCCAACCTAAAACTATAGATTTGATAAATTCTATTTTTAGGTCAAGCAGAACATTTTTTGCTGTAAAATTGCATAATTTTTTGTTGTTGTGACGTTATACAAAGGCAGGCATATACTGAACTGTACAAAGTTACGAAGTGTAATAATTTCAATTTGTAAGTCTTTAATATTTTATCCAACTCATGTCCAGGTCATCTGTTATTTTCACTTTGAATGTTAAGCTAAAAAATTTGCTTGCCATACCTTATTTCTCCCAGTGCGTATGTACACGTGCAAGCCAGAAATGTACCTAAAATTCTAAGATGTTAAGATTTTCATACTAAGTGCACAATTTTAACTTGTCAGTGCCTTTGTAAAACTAGCCTTAACCATTTCGTCCTAAACTTTATGTGCGGTGGAATGTCATTGCTACTAGATCTTTTATGAGTCCAAGTCTACTAAATGCAGAAGCAGGTAGATGAGAATAGCAAAAGTTTTGTCTTCCTTTCTTTAAGAAGTAAATTATCTACAATTATTTAAACAAAACACAATTCCAGTTATCGTGCTATCAAGCACTGCAGTTGAGTATGGTTTGACCAGAACTCGTAAGATCTCTGAAATTAACCAACCCACCCTCGCCAAAGCAGTCTGATGGGTGACCATTAGCGAGTGCTAATTGTGTTGTATTCCACAGAAGCACCATGGGTGGGATCAATATCTCCATCCGTGGTAGGACTGTCGTGCTAATTTCTACTCGGCCCGGTTTGTACCATCTAATGGTCAGTACGGAGTAGGTGTTTGATTTGATGGCTACATGAGGTACTACGGTGGTGTTACGGCCATTATTGATTGATTGTATGATTAATTTGTCTTTATTGTGAACTTTGGATGCCCATGAACACAAAAATTGCATAATTTTACATGTACAAATAATAGAATTTACATCTTGCTTACAACATTTCTTAGTAAGTATCATGGATTCTGATTTGATTTCTAAATACTACAACATTTAGCATGAATAAAAATACATTTCTTAGTTTCGTGTCACATAAATTTGCCAAAATATTACAATAATTTTCGTCATCACTTACGCCCTTTACAATATACTTTTTTATATATTTAGATCTGTTTAACCCGTGCATTCTACAGTAGAATATTATGTGCTTCATGTCTTCATTCCCCTTACCACACAAAGTGCAAATCTCATTTACACGTAAATTCACATTATACCCTCTAAAACCAAAAGCTACCATCCCCCATTCTGCTTTGTGTTACGGCCATTATAGTATCCGAGTAGAGCGTCCGTTCTCTACAGGAAATGTGTGCAGAGGGTCGGAGCGCAATGACATCATGCTTGGATTCGTCGCCGCTGTATACCGCGGTCTTATATACAAAACAATGTGTACCATCTCTTTTATCACCATTTATGTCTAGTGCTAACTACAATTTCTCCATAATATATATAACAGATACAATACAGTAATAACGAGAATTATCATACTTTATGCCACCAAATCAAACAACTTGAATGACTCCTCGTCATCAACCACATTACAGTACTAAGCATATTGATTACTTGTGAATTTAAATTTGTGAGTTATTCCGTAAATACATAAATTCAGTTTAAGCCTTAAACATTTTAAAGAAGAATTGATTGCAAGGCGTAATCTGTTTACCACTAAACGCAAAAACCTTAAAATTGGTACCTTGGCTTCTGTAACTAGTGCTAAAAAACCCACTGTGCATCCCACCAATAAAACCACAAATATTACTAAAATACTTCCATCCATTGTTGGAGCTTTAAGTGGTT
>JAQFZG010003209.1:0-14192 GCA_034695465.1 Entomobrya nicoleti | reverse complement strand
CTTTAAAATATACGTTCTATAAAACTTTTACAATATGTTGTACTACAGTAGTAATATTAGCAATTAGTTAATTAAATAAATCGTTTATAGTCTAAAGGAATAAGTGACAAAACTTTGATTTAAATTTAATCAAGAAACAGCCGTTAGGCAATACAGTATTGGGTTAAAATACATCAATTAAATATTTTAATATACTTAAGTACATCTACCTTGTTGAAATATATTACATGGAATAAAAAAATGGTAAAAGTTCAGTTATATCTCGCAACAGATTTTTTGAATTTAAATATGTAAGCATTTGTTGTTGATTTTTTAAAAATAAAAAGCTATGAATTATTTGAATCATGTGTGAAAAATAAATAATAAATAATGAAATAATTTTATGTGTACATAATAAAAAACACGATTCGATAACTCATCCAATTATTTCAAATGTACATAACCAAAAATAAAGCATGTATTTCGTAATGTAAAACTGTTACCTATTGATGCGATCTATTAATAAAACGTTGCTTGTTTGTTTGCGACAACGTGAAGAACAAGAATGATTTTACTGGCAAATTATGGAAACGTTTTATTCTTCTATCAAATCCAAAGTCTACAATTTCTAACGATGTCTCAACCATGCTCGGGCAAACGTCGGGCCCATTCTCAAACGAACCGAACTTTCTCTTTGATAGTTTAGAGTTTAGGTGTAAACGTTGCGATACACCAATTGTGTCTGTGCTTTGTAGTATGAAACGACAGTTCATTCTTGCCATCAGACATTTCTTGAAGCTTCTCTGTCCTGCTTTGCAAGCAACTGCAGTAAAATGTTGTTTGGTGTATTTTTGATGCATATGAATGTTTTAGAAATCGAAAGAACCTTTCAATATTCAATGCAGTAACATTCAAACCTGTTTGAAGTAAAGTGCATTCGCAACATCAAACAAACTTGAATGAATATGAAAGACTTTGTCTGCTACTTCTTAGGCAAGAGGCATTTAATTTTAAATGCAGAATACAACGCCACGTGGCAAAATTTTTTCGCTTAAGTGGTCTCACGATTGACATGCATGACGTTTTGAGTTTTACTCTTGTGACCCAAATACGAGAAAGAAGTTGAAAATAGGAGTTGGTAGTCTTCAAAATATTTTTATTCTGTGTTTTCTTAGACAAACACATGCATAAAAATAACTCAAGTCCGTTTTGTGAAACTTTTTTTAACGGCGTATTCGGAAAAATACTTACAAAAAGCAGGACTCCCATTTGTATTGAACTGACGACATGAAAAAGCTATTTACATTTTTCGTTTTAGCTTAATATTTTCATACAAAATAAAACGAAGCCACAACCGTCGATTCCTAAATGTAGGTATATGTGTAAGCACATTTGTTTCAACGTGACTTTCATATCGTGACTTCTGGAATATGCTACATGCACATATAATAGACTTAAGGATGTACTCGCTTTAATTTAGCTTTGATCTGTACCAGAACTGATGTGTGTATTTCCAGTTTACGTACGTGGCGAATGCGAGATGATTTTTGAATGTGATTTCACTAACAATAAGAACTAAGATATGTTATAAATCATATGTTTTGTATTAGGATTTTATTTCAATGATTACTACACTTTAAAATATTTTGCAACAATAACAATAACTTCTTTTCTCAAAATAAGTTACAGTCAGCTTTTAAATTACGTCGTACTCTTTCTCGTCGTCTTGTGCAACAAATGTGGTTTTTGACAATCTTTATGATAGAACTAAACTGCCACAAGTAAGTATTAAAAGAACTAGCACATTTACTACAAAAAACAATAGATTTAAAGTTAAAATATTGTTGTCCCAATTCGTAAAATTCGAGTGTGTCAGCCTTGTTGTTTCAGTTTGGGAACGGACTTCTTCTTGAATGACAACTGACGAAGTATTTGCACCCAGATAGCAACTTATATCGTCACGCTGAAAGGAATAATATCAAAACTAAATTAAAGGCTTATGTTAGATTTAATCTCGTCCTAACAGTTAATTTAGATACATACCCAATTCTCCTTTGGCAATTGCTTTAATATTTCAGCACAAATATTACCATGTAGATCGATGTCAATCGATTTATTGTCCGGATTCGGACCGAATGACGAACCTCTGAAATCCCTGTCTTTACAGTTGTTAGTGTGGTTTTCAACGCACAATATTTTCCACTTCAGTTTCTCACTACTTTCACTTTTAACACTTCCTGAGTAAAAAGGAAATATAAAAAAGTAACCGACAATTCGAAATGTAAACGACATCTTATTGAATGTTGAAATAATGGACTGAAGCTCGTACAACAGCTTGTTTTGGAAGAACGGTGAAAAGTAGACTGAGACTTGAATGATATAGTATGCTTGGTTTTATTTAGACGACAGTGAAAGTAAAATGTAAAACGTGATGTACCCTTTCTCTATCTGTTATTTGCTCAAGCCTGTAACTCAAGTTGGTGTTTTGCACTCCAAAATATTACATGCAACGTTATGTACACTTGTTCTCAGAGGTTCTTATTGTTACAAAAGCAAACTGATTCACATGAGCGGACAATTTATTCAGGATAATTAAGTTACTTTATTTCTCCTTACTACCCTATGCTTTACATCAGAGGATACAGTAATACGTGTTTAGTATGGTTTCTCAGTAAACGAAATGATCAAAGGGTACAATGACCGAGTAGGGCTAATTCTGGGAATGCACGTGTAAATGTGAAATGTACTTTATTTTGACATGTGCATTCCTTGAAGCTTGTTTCATTGTCAATAATACATTGAAATGTCAAACAATACCTAAACCAGATAAAACACGAAAGCGTGTAACGTACTTTGTTGAATTTTGCATGAAACGGGACAAAATTTGTAAACATTCTTTGTAAAGGTATGTAAAGTTCAGTAGACATGCCAATTCTTTGAAATAGAGCAGAAATATAGCCGAATTGGCGGCGGCTGCTGCGATTAGGAGAAGGGCGTCAGAGCCCTTGTGAGTCGGTTCGGAGTGGGTGTGTGGGTGAGAGATGAGAAGGATGAATGTAATACTATGATGATGAGCGAAATAAAGAGATGAGAACGGATAGAAGTGAGAGTGTCGACTGGCGTCTTTATTCATCGTTCATATCATTTTATAGCATATTATGTACATTGAGCTTTGTTGCACTTTGTTGCATAATCGAGTGCATTGACTGGAGGATGCCTATTGCATTCTTGAGTAACATCGGATGATGTGAATCACACATCACAGCAGTGAAAGTTTTTTCGTAAATTTTTGTTTTGATGCCATGTCGAATAAATTAAATTTACGGCTTAATATACTCTAATATATTTTCTTTCTGTGTCCATTTTTTTTGATGTACCAATATTCAATGTTTGATTAACATAAATTGTCTATGCTGGACTATCTGTTCACATTGTGCCTTCGCAGTGGAAAAATCATGAAAGAAATCTAAATCAGTATTGTGCTTGTGGAACTACAAAGAACGATGGTTACATTTGACATTTGGTATCATGCTTAGGTTACATCCTGCATTTGTTTACATTTAAAAAAATAAAAATGAGTTTTAGAAAAAAGTAACCAGTGCGTCGTCCGTCCACACACACAACGAAGGTACACAATACATTTTAAATTTAAACTTAATTAAAACAATAATTAAAATAAACACATTAAATAAAATACTAATTTGAAGTTATGTTTATGAAGAAAGGAAAGAGTCTTAAGAAAAGCTCTATTTAACTAAATGCCTAATTATTTTTGAAATTACTTGTATGAAATGACGTGCTCTGCTGAAAAAAATTATATGCACGCAAGACTTGAACTACTGAAAAAATAAATAAAATTCAAGGCCTTTTAAAATTATATAAGGCAAATATTAAACTAGAATGGATGACCCTTTTGTGCCCTTGATCCTTGATGCATTGAAGCCCTTGCTCTTTACTGCCCTTTGTGCCCTCGCTCCTTTTGCCCTTGCTGACCTTGATGCCCGATTCGGTGCCTAGCTGCCCCATATGCCCTTAGCTGCCCAGGATGCCTAGCTGCCCTGGATGCCTTGCTGCCCTTGTGCCCTTGCCGGTGCCCTTGCTGCCCTTGCCGGAGCCCTTGCTGTCCTCGCCAGAGCACTTGTTGCTACTACGGCTTTGCTGACCTGTGCCCTTGGAGACCTTTCTGCCCTGTGCCCTTGAAGCCGTTTCTATCCTTAGTGCCCTTTCCATCTACTGCTGCTCTTGATGACAAAGGCCTGGCCACTTGTACTAAAAAGTATTAAGTGTACCCGGTGCCAAAGAAACCTCTGTGACTACCATTGACTTTCTATGTCGGCATTGTTGATGTTTATCGTAATGTTAGATTAACATACAAAACAAATGGCCTTATCAGATTTCATATCTATGGAGACCTATTTCCACAGCACTATCCACGAAGATAGTTTGGAGGAGACCAAGCATCCCCATGGATCATGAAATCATCGTCATCATCATAATCCACATTAAAAAGAACAACATCATCATGCTTATGAGACCTTCATCTTCATAGTCAACATCGTCATGTAGCTGCTAAAATACATCAGATGCACCTACTCCTTCTTAAGAAAATATACCCGGCAGATTCCAGATATATTTTATTGTATGTAAGTATGTACCCTATGTGGCACTTGAAAAAAACTTAATTATTTAATAACACTATTATAATTGTTGACAACTAAAATTTTGAAAAATCAAATGAAAATGTGAATTATGAAACTATATGAATTGTGAGAAAATATCCACATGAATTTAAAATTGAAAAAAAATACTTTGTGTCAGTAAATACCAGAATATTTCTATGTCGTATCTTTTGAAAAAAAACTTGTGATTAATTTGAGCTTTAAAAAAATGTGTATATTTAAATAAGCGATTTTATAAGAATTATTATTTTGTACTCTTTGTAAATTACATGCCTCTTTTAATTAAATTGGTTTTACCAATTTTTGTGAAGAAGAGGGAGTGTAACAATAATCATGAATTTGATATTGTTATTTTGTAGAAACTTTTGTTCTAGTTTTTAGACAAAGTTTGAATTAATTTAATTTCCCTTTTATGCTAGTTGAACACTTTCGATTATGCTGAAAGTGCAAGTAAAATGTATTTGATTAATTAGAAACGTGTATGTATGTGCATTAGTGCACATCTAAAATTAACCTAAAATATTATGGTCTATTGACCATTCGTATCAGAAATATGTACTTAAGATATTTTATATGTAACGTGAACATCCTGTTTTCACGCTTAGGTTGAGTTACTTTTGTACCTCTGTTTGAGGTAAAATTGTATGCTAAATTTATAGCGATAATTTGATGATTTTATATAAATACCCCGTGTTTTGATAATAAAATTAGTTAGTCTGTTTACATACTTCACGTCAGTGCTTTGCTTTGCTCCTTTCCGTGGCTACTGGCCTTTGGCCGTAGCCCGGCTTTTATTAGTAATTGTAAGATAATTTTCCCTAATAAACTTATACGCAGTCAGTCATAATAATAAAGTCCACTGAAAAGGGACAATTATTACGTTTTGTTTCAGATTACATCATACTCACTTTCTTGTGTAACGGACGTTGTATCCGAAAATTTAATTGATAGAACAATACCACCGCACATGAGAATGAGAAGAACTAGTATGTTTACTATAAAAATGAAAAGAATCAATGTTAAAATAGTGTGATTCCAATTTGTCAACGGTGAGTATATTAGTCCTGTAGTTTGATTTGAGCAATTGACGTCATCGACATCTCGATCGGCAAATGCTGATGATGTATTGATACCAAGATAACAACTGATATCACATTTCTGAAAGAAATATTGTAAAAAAAGACTTGTATAAATTTTTATGTTATATTTTTTCTAATGTAAAAATAAATTTAAATACTCACCAAATTTTCAGAAGTCAGGTTCAATATAATTTTGGCACACAAAGCATCTTCCAGCTGATTATTGTGTTTGTATTCTGAATTTTTACTGAAACTCAAATCTGCAAAATTCTTTTTAGTAGTCTGGGTTATTGCACACATTATTTTCCAGTTAAACTTTGAAGTACTTTCACTTTCTACAATGACGAGGTGAAAGTGAGAAATAAAAAGATACACGAGAACTCGGAATGTAAACGACATCTTACTGCTTGTTAGAAATTTTGTGCTAGAGATTAAATCTGAGTGGTCCTGGTAGCAAGAGGAAAAGCAGACTGAGACTTGAGCGATAAAATACACTTGGTTGTATTATGAAGAAAGTAAAAGCATAATGTATCATAAGCCATGTCGTATACCTTTAATAAACATGCAACACAAATTAAGGTGTAGATTTTCGGTGTATTACATGAGTTGTTGATGTGTTTGTAATAAGCTTCTGAGAAACTAAAATACTGAAAGAGAATGGTAATTTAGTGGGATTAATTTGGATTGGGGCGATGCACGTGTACGTGTGCACTAGACTAAATTATGATGTGAGCAGTCTTTGAAGTTTGGTTTATTTCGTATGACGGGGCTTCAATGTGAGACATGGGCTTTAGCACAAGCAAAGATGAAAGCGTGTGAAGTACTCGATTGCAAGGATACACTGTTGAGTAATTGAAACGAACCACAGTTTGTAGAGGTTCTTTGAGCCTTTTTTGCCTAATTATGCACAACGGATAACGTTTGAAAAGAACATGGGATTTTTTGGTCAGATGTTAGTGCTGTAACACGTATAGGTCGTAAATTAGATTTTAGGCTTTATTCACATTAGATCCCCGAAAGTGCAAAATAGTAGCTTAATCCATCAATAAAATATAACTACCAAACTGTACGTACGTCAATATAATGGTGATGAGCTATTAATATGGTGTTTAACTGAAGTATAGCTGACATTAGCACTTCTTTGGTATTTAGGCATAAAGTTAACGCAAATCAAACGCAAGTTTCAAATAATATATGCAGTTTGGTATTTACCAGTATTACAGTATGTACACATTCACTAGTTGGTTAAACGACTATTTACACAATGTAATGTCGGCTTCCAACAGATGTATTTGGGGGATTAAAAAATAATACGTTTTTCTATGACTAATATTAATATTTCTGTGTTTACTAATTAAAACAATATATCGTATCACCCATAAGTTTTTGGGATAACATCACAAAATTTTAGGTTTACTGAAGGTTTTATTATTCGTTCCAACATAGTTCATTTATTTGGTATTTGATGTATTTTTCCTCATCTAAGTCGTAATGCTAAAACAATGCCTGTTTTACCTTTCTCTGCAAAACACATTTCCTTTTAATCTTTTAGCTTGTCATAGCGTTTGTTGCTATCACGTTGTTTGCAACAGGAAAAGACAAAAACAATTTGTGCGGTTGTTTCCGTTTATATAATATGCTTTCACTATGCTGCTTGCGTAAACAAACCACACCAATTTTTCATGGCTAAAAATAATTGGGTTTCCTTGAAACGTGTGTATTTTACTTTAACGATTTAATGATACAGTTTATTTGCACGATTCTTAGAATGTTCCAGTATTTTATCCACACACAATATCGAGTTTTATATATTTGCAATTAGTTCAGAGAAGCCTATAGAGTTCCACATATTCATTTTTATTGAATTCACACAACTAAACGAACGGAAGCACGTTTAAATGTTTTTTTGTTCTCGAATATTCCCTAATTGGTTATATTTAGATGTAAATAATTTTTAATTAGATTTTGTCTAGATTCGTCTGTGAACATTGTATGTTGCTGAATGCTCTGGATTTTTTTGGCACTAACTACAACGTACAACATACAAAAAAAAATCTTGATACCATTGTCTTTACATGAACCATCCACTAGTCTTTTCACCACTTTCCAAATGGAACGTTCTAGCTATATTACCACAGATCCTTCTTTCTCTGAGCTCAGTTTTATCTCACACACCGTCTGACTCAGTCACCTCAGATCCGCGTTCCATCGTAATTTTCTAAACCACTTTGAAAAAATCTTCAGCCAATTCTACAACATGGAGCAAAACTATACAAATTTGAGTAACGAATACAACGCTACACTATCAATTTTTTTGAACTTTACAAATAGTGAAAGTGATACAGTGAAAGTTCAACATACGGATAAGCTATATCAAATTCCCCCAATATTAGTCACAATTCTTTTCATAGCTTATGGAGCAATATTTGTTTCAGCATTGGTAGGAAACGGGTTAGTCACATGGCTAGTTCTGGTAAGTGTCACAACTACAATAAAATATTTTAAATTAAATATGTTCATCAAATATTTTTTATTTTAACCTTGAAACAGCCTTCTAGACGAATGTGGAGCGTGACTAATTTCCTTATAACCAACTTGGCATTTGCGGATATCATCATTGCACTTTTCACTGTACCCTTTCACTTTCAAGCGGCTTTATTTCAGAGATGGGATATTCCACATTTTCTTTGTCCAATTTGTCCATTTACACAAGTAAGTCATCAACTCTATTTCATTATACTTTTAATTGAAATTAAATTTGGCGTGAAATTACGTGGGTTTTGTTTTATCCAGGAGCTTTCTGTGTCGGTAAGCGTGTTTACATTGGCTGCCATCGCGGTTCAGAGATATGGAGCTGTGATGCATCCACTTCACGTAACCTTGTCAAAATGGAGAGCTATTTTTGTCTTGATATTAATTTGGATGGTGGCTATTCTTATGGCTTTACCCACATACATGGATTTCACGTAAGCTGCTTTAGAACAAAACGAATATCTATTCAATGGTTTGTTTTATGAATCCTCTTTGTTTAATATTTCAGTGTTAAAATTTATCGCAAGCGAGATGGAACTGGAATCATTCCATTTTGCAAAAGTGAATATCTTTCGCCGTCGTTCAAGTGGTACTACTATCAGTGTCTTGTGTGTACACAGTATATTATACCTCTTGTCATAATCAGCTTGGCATATTATAAAACTGGAACACATCTCTGGAGAACTGAAACACCTGGGAACAATGATCAATACAGAGACGCTAAAATATTAAGGAATAAAAAGAAAGTTACACGAATGATGGTGGTTGTGGTTCTCATGTTTGCTATATGCTGGCTACCATTTCAGTCGTACAAGTTTTTGGAAATGCACTTTCCTCGGATAAACGACTACTACTATATAAATGTGATTTGGTTTTGTATGCATTGGTTGGCAATGAGCAACTCTTGTGTGAATCCTTTTATCTATGCAATTCTCAACGAAAAGTTTAAGGAAGAGTTTAAATTAAGGTGGAAGAGATATGGAAGAGGGCCTAGTGAACATAGCAATAATAATGCTATATGTAGTGACCGTGAAAACAATATGATTGAACTGCAAAATGTTGATGTGCCTAGGCCACCTGCAGATGTGTAATTTAGTCTGGTACTTAGGTTTACCAAATGGCAGTACCTCTTTCAGTTTTGGACTACTTTAATCGTCCTATTTTGCTGTTTATATTTGACACCATGATTTTTTTTTAACTATTCAATTGGAAATTTTGTCAATTAATCAAAACAAATATTAACTCAACAGAGTCGACAACATTAAAAACAATTTCACAAGGATTGACTTAAAATCTGGCTGTGTATTCAATACATCGTGTATTTTGCTGCAATCTTCTCATTCAACTAAAGTCTAATAACATTATTCAGGTATGTTGATTTAATCCATTTTGACTTTCGATACATTAGTAAAATCATACAGTATCTCTACTCCTTTCTCTCAAGAGATGTGCAATGCAGCATACAAACTTTCTCGAAAACTTTTAGTGTTTCGTTATTCACTGATCATAAGAACCGTGTGAAACCCAGTTCCTTCTTTTACAGGTTTTTAACACATAAAAACTGTCAACTAGAGCAGAGCGATGGAGTGCGCAAAAAGAATTAGTGGAACTTGGCTAGACTATAAGTCTTAATGAAGGTAAAACCAAAAAGGGATAAATACATAGCAATAACAGTAAGTGTAGGTGTAATATTTTGTACAAGCCGAGAAAACTTTTTGCAGGTATTCTCGACAAGTTACTGTTATCTAGGAAATCCTTCTGGACGGAAAAATTACCTGTTAAACCTATAAACTTATTAGGGAAGGTGAACTAGTAAAAGTGAAAATATTGCTGCAAGGAAGTAGGTAATGCCAACAATTTTAAGTATGGGAAATATACATGTGAGGTGTAAAGAGTAAAAGTTTTTTGAGCATTACCAGAGGACAGTATATTTGTAAGTGTATAAAAACTTTTACTTGTTATTGTCACCTTCTCAACTTTCACTGGAATAATTCCTCTAAGAATTTCTGTGGATTAACGAAAATGTAATGAACGAACTTTTCGTAAGATTTTAAATAAATACATGCTATTCCCCCTGACTTCTAATATTCGTTAGGTAGAAAAAATATTCAAGTTTGAACATCAGACCGGTTGTTGTCAGGATAAGAAGATACAGCATTTGTTTTTTTTGGGTTTCCATTGGCATGACCTTATGCAAGTTATATTTTTTAGACTTTATGTTTTTACATTAGATAAAAGCCTTACCTAAATACCTGACATACCATTACATTAATTAGGCACAAAAAACATTCGGTTATAATTCCTTCCCCGTAAATTCCATACAGTTATAGTCACAAACTTAATACGTCACAGTCACCAAGTTGTAGGTTGCCCTAATGTGTTATGCAAGGCATGAAAACTTTTTGCGGACAACTATTTTGTACGAAATCCCATTGGAAATAAAGATTGTCAGTTAAACGTTTAGACTTATCCGAAAAGTAAACTTTACTTATTACGTAGCTGAAAGCGAAGCTAAGCTAGTATTGACTTTATTGTGTTTGTCCTGTCTGTCCGTCTGTCGGCACGATAACTCAGAAACGGAAAGGGAAGTCGTCAGACTGGACGACTGAATGTAAGTATGTCACGCTTTGGAATAACAATAATAAATCCAAAGTGCTTGTACATAAGTATTTCTAAATTAATTTGTTGTTCATCAAAGAAAGTTTTGTCGTTGTATGGTAGCAAGGTTTTGTTTTATTAAAGTTCGTCAATTAGTTTAATTGTTCATCATTCAAAAGTCGCAAGCTTAAATATGTTTTACATGAGAGTTTTCTGATACATTACTGATAGAATTCCGGGTTATTTCACAGTAATGTAGTGTTATTGTTTAGCTTACCGTAAGTTTTGTTTTAATTTAGAGAAAAGATTGAACAAGTTCATCGTCAAATTGATATTAAGTTTTCCAAGTATATATTTCCTGTATTCATATGCACAAAGGTACTGTAGTTTTTTCGAGGCTATGAAACGCAATAGGGTCTCCTTGGAACGTATTGGTTGCATTGACATTTTGTTGATTTTTTTCTCCTAGATCACTACATGTTGTTCTTGAGAAGTTCCTCAAATTAGTTCTGATTGTGTTTTAGTTGATAAAAGCGTATTTATAAATAGTAACAAACACATTGTTTTGTTCGTTCAGGTAATACAAGGATTGCATTGATGCCTGCGATTTTTTCTTCAAATTGACTGCTTTGTAGAATAAATGAGTTGCTTCTTTATACCAAATGTTTCCTTATTAATTTATCCAGCAATATGTATTTTTTTTATTTGAACCTTTGCAAGTTATAATAAACTATTTTATTATAACCTTAATAAACTTTCCTTGGGCATATAATTAATTAAACTTTTATTACTTTATGTTTGCTTTTGAACGTGGCAATGTAAAAATAATTAGTCAAGGCAAAAAAATAGATCACAGACAACACAACTGACAACTTGAAAAAAGATCTTAAGCCAGCGCAAACACATTTTCTCCGTTGAATCCAGTGTGCTACACAAGTACTTCTCCAAAGTTTGAAGTGCATCGATATGTTTTTAATGTAACCGGCTCTGTTTTGTAAAATATTAATTATAGTTCGAAGTCAAGAATGATTCCTTAATCAAAATTCTATAATAATTGAACAAAAACATAAAATTCCAGATCGTAATTTAAGAGAATCTTCGTTTGGATACATGAATTACATTTCTAAACTGTCTTTTGCTACTTTGCTGTGTTTAGTTTGATGGTAAATATATGCAAATTGAAGACAACGACAGTTTAAAGACTATATTTAACTTGACTTATAAGTCACGAATCTACATATAATTATTTTGCCATAATCATTAGAGCGTACGACTTCAATAGCCTTTCTATAATTCAAAACATGTTGACAAAATGGCCAAAACATGTTCATTTTATTTGAAAAATTAGTTTTCAACTTTTTGAAGCAGAATTAAGATTGGTATATGTAAGATATGTGAAATGGGGTTTTTGTATTGCTTTGAGTTGTGAGTAAAAAGTAAGTGACACAGCCTGGATCCGACCCCAGGTCTTCCCAAATACATGTCGAGCGTGCTACAGATAACACCACCGTGTCTAGTTACTCACAACAGCTATTTATACTTGGACTGGCTAGTATTCCTTGCTATGCATATACTACAGTATATTTTCCCGAAACAAACGTATTCTTTTTGAAATATTCTTCGTGTTTAAAAATCATAATGAATTCATAATATTAGAGGAAATTCCGCTAAACAACTAACCATGTTGATTCATATCTTGATACGATATAAAATCTCTTGGTTGCTTCTTGCGTTTCTAAAAAATATTATCACTTTGTAATAAAACGTACAAGATCTTGTTATCTTTTTTTAGAACTTTCTTTTTCAAAATTTCCAAAGAAGATATTTTTAATTGAATTTGTTTAGTGAGGTTGTGCAAATCTTATTATCGACTTGGGTAAACATCCTGCTTACATGTTGCGACTTTTTCTATGCGGAAATTGTGTTTTGTGAACCATTCAATTCTGTTGACATTTCGAGAGTTGCATAAAAAAGTATTTTTAGACTTTTACCACTAACAGGAAACTAACTAGTGAGAGATAGCTTTTTCTCTAGTTATGTTTGAAGTCTTATTCAAGAAAGGTTTCAGGAAAAATACAAAAAGCTTCCCTGCATATTTATGTTAATCTAGAATACGTAGGGCGTTTCATAAATACGTGCGCCTCTTTGATGAGTAATAACTCTTAAATAAACAGATCAATCAACCTCTAATTTTCAGCACTATAGAACATACGATCTAAGTTAAAAATGTGCCGAAGCATTTTCATGTAGGTATTACTGTTCAATAGTTACAGCCCAGAAGCGAAACCCGGTCTAATGCTCCAAAAAAGACGGTCGTGACTGAAGCTGCTATACTTATGTGGCTTATCTTAGAGCATAACTAAGACGAAGTTAGACATTGTTTGTGTTTTAGGTTCCCAGTATTTAGGCAATTCAGAAATAATATCACTGATTATGTAATGGAAAAATCACTGCTCAGGAGAACAAAACAAGTGCACAATTCCAAACTAGTGAAAATTCACGGACTGTAGAGAAAGTCCAATCTATACTAATTTTTTTATTTATGGTTAGTGAAATAGCACATTAAGTTAAGTTTTCCATGAGCAATGTTTGGTATATGAAACATAATGTGTTGGAAATATCTCTAAGATGTCATCGGTGGGTTTTTCGAATTTGGCATTTCTTAAAAAGCAAATGCGCAAAATCAGATTTTGATGAAAATCATGCCACTGTCGTTTTGAGTTTTACCGCTTCCCAGTACGAATAGTAGTGAAAACATTTAACGCCAACTTACTAATTTAAAACCAAATTATGACATTTTATTTAGTATAAAAAAGTTATGTCCAATTGAAATTTTGAATATGAAATGTCCCAAAAGTTGAGGTTTTGACTGAAATACGTTCACCGATGTCACTCATAAGTTTGAGCAGCTAGAGAAAACCTTCAGCACAGTTTTAAACTAGACTCTATGTTGTACAACATTGAAAAGTAGAGCTTGTTTGGTCTAATAGTTCAAAAGCTATAAATGTTCAAAGAGGCGCACGTATTTATTAAACGGACTATGTATGTTAGTATTTTATATTATGTCTTATTAAATACGTACTAGCATACCTCCGTGTCAAAAAAAATATTTTACTACACGGCCCCTCGGGCTCACTGTCTGCAATGCAAAAAATGCACTTTGCCTTTATATATTATGAAAGCATGTGTGCGATAAAGAAAGTTGGGAAGATGAAAAAGAGAAAGCAAAGAGAAAACTGGTAATCATTTGTGATGCTGGTATAGTACCATCATCATATATTATGTATGTACAATATATGAATGTATGCTTGTACGTTATGACGAT